>VCCN01000101.1:624486-635321 GCA_006491835.1 Architeuthis dux
AAAAAAACAGCAACAAAACATGTTAATCTTAAACAAAAAAAGCAGCTGTTTTCTTTATGATGAAAAGAAAGCGTCAACTCATTATGTAGTAATTTACCCCTGTCGATATATGGATGGAAGATACACATTGCATTTTATTTTATATACGTGGATAATAGAGATTTGCATTGTAGTAAGTCTGAAGAATAGTATTCTAACTCTGTTTATTGTGCTTTGCCTGAGCAGGGGGGGTTCTGGGGCCCTGTACCCCATTCCCTGGATCCGCTCCTGATATGTGGAGAAGAGTTTTTCACGGCAAAGACAATGTACAGTTAGTTATCCCTTGCCATACGCGGGTTTGGGGGTTTTCCATTGTCGGTCTCGTTAATTCGCGGTTCAGTCTTGAATCATTTAAATGGGAATGTTTGGGGTAGTTTTGCGCCGTACCTCAAAAAACAGAATCATAGAAAATACGCTTATGAAGAAAACGTAAAAAGGTTTAGAAAATCATAAATGCATAATTTATAATATTAGCAACTACCACGGACTTTTGACATCAAGTCAGATGTGTCGATAAAAACGTCTGGAACTATTTATTTTATCGTAATAATCTGTGTGTTATTAATAAGAAGAAAGATTGTAGAAAATGATCAACTAAAAATTATTTATGTAGACAATATAAACCAGGAGATACTCGGGGTTGAAAACGTGTTTACACTCGGCTAGTTGAACGATTTGGGTAGACATTAAAAATGTCTTTCCAATTCACTTGTAGTTTATGAAATTTATGAAAGTTTTCGTTAATTAACTGTATATTTTTATTACTGTATGCTTTACTCAATTTATTTATTTATTTGTCTGTCCATTTACAATTTGGGAATAGTAAAGTGTTTGTTTATCAAAAGGTTTATGGTACGAGATTTATGGGTTTGGGGACCGAAAGGTTGGTCAGCAAAAATTATTCGCGGATTTAGCGCATCGCGCCCCCTGGTGCCCCTAACCCCCGCGAATGGCAAGGAATAACTGTATTTGGAATTTTTTTATTATTATTCGGGTTGCAACATTATTGAAATATTTTGGCTATCACAACCTTTCCTGTTTCCATATGGCCGCCGCTTCAGCTGATGCTGATAGCGGAATCGACCGAGTTTAAGTGGTCTACTGATATCGGGTAATTTCGTGTGGTTCAAGAGACTAGTGTTTGTTTGTTTTTTTCAGTTTTTTTTAAGCAAAAGCATGATAAATACAAACGAACAAAGGATAAGTTAGGGTTAGTGTTTTTAGTGTAAGGGTGGAGTTGGGGTTGGTGTTGGGTTATGGTTGAGTCACTGTTGCTAAATTGGCCAATTTATGGCCAAATTTGACAAATCTGGCCTTTTTGGCCATGAACTTTTTGGTTCGGCCATATTTCTTTCCTTTTTTTTAATTTAAAAAGAAATTAAACAAACGGAAATAAAAAAGAAAACATGTCTAAAACTGCACGTCTATTTCGTTATTTTTTGTACCTGCATGGGGGCGGGGTCGATGAGGGATCAAGTATTGCAGAAAGGGTTGATGGTCTAAAAAGTTTAGGGTCCCCTTCTTGAGGACTTTGAAATATAGGATTGATTGAAGTAAATTGACTTTGTTGCAGTAGTATTTTTTAAATAAATTCTTATTTTGGGAGTGTAGTGCAGTATTGCAATGTTATATAAACAATTTTTGCATTTGGCCATTTTGTGGCTTATTTTTGGCCAGAAACGTCTCAAACTATCTGGCCAACTTGCCTTTAGCAGGCCCTGGGAAGGAGATGAATTGAAAAATAAACTTTTGTCTGTAAAATAAATTAGCCCAATTAAACCAGATGCAATGATTCTGGCTCTTTATTCTTTATTATTTATATAAGTATTTTATTTTTTTAATCTAAAACAAATTTTTTTAGGCCCTGAGAACAACAAATGATTAAAACGGAAAAAAAAAAATGTCTAGAAAATATTAACAGTAATGGATTTTCATGTCTTCTGCTACATTGAGGATAAATAATGAACATTTTTTTTCTTTTTCTTTTATGAGAATGAAAAGGTTAAAAAATGTCTGGCAGAAGAAAAGCATAAAATAATAGATGCCCAGAAACAGATTTATCTTTTATTACAATTTCTTTTGCAAATGGATGAAAAAGAAATGCTGTGAACGAATGTAAAATAATGAAAATAAATAGTCAGCAGATAAAATTGAATGCTGTGTGCACACCACACAAACAGTGGGGTGTATATATGGAAAATAGCACTTATAGCAAGGAATGAAATTGCACCCCTGTCCAAACATCTGACATGGTGACACCTATCTTTTAGACAACTTTACCAAAATATCACACAGTGGTACTGTGAGGTATGTGGTCATTTAGCTCCAAGAAATGTATTTTTAACTGATAATTTATATGTGGTTTAACAATCTGGTTATCCAAGTGCTTAGAAGCATTGATAATCAAAGACGAAGAAAGTCTGAAGAAAATTCTTTGTTCACTATCTGAGAATGGCTTGTATGACTTCAATAGAAACACTGGCGTCTAGGGCACGTACCATGTCTGTCACATCCTAGATACGTCACTGCCCCTATGCCAAGGACAACTTGAATTATGTTCTCAAATCTGCATTTATGCAGGTTTTAAAACAACCCATTTTAATATCTGTGGCATATGTCTGTACATTAGCGGTGTTGGGGTCAGTGTTTGACATGTCTCTATCTATTTATCTATCTTTCTATGTCCGTATCTATCTCCTTTGAAAACACATCGTCTTAGAATCACATTGTGTTAGAATTTAGTACCCCCCTCCTGTTTTTTTGTGGGGTTGGGACTGGGACATTAGTTGAGTTCCTTTCCATGGTGTTTACGGAAACCTTTTGACCATTCTGGATTCTGGGTGTGAAAGATATATGTGAAAAGCAATCATTTTATATTATCTGTTCTTCAGATGTATTGTATATATATCGATACGCCATTGCACACACGCACACGCACACACACACACCAATGAATGTGTAAATAAATAAATAATTTGAAAGAATAATTACATTTTGTAAAAAGTTAATTTTCGAAAATGTTTGGAGCGAACACGAATAGTTAGAATATTTCCAAAGAACTGAAGAAGCAGTTTTTGTTCTTTTAAAAGTATTTCATCATCGTCTGTAAGCCAATCTTATATCTTGCAATTCCCACTTTCAAAGCAACTTACCAGAGGCATAGCTGAAGATTTGATGAGCTTGGCTCCTTGGGGGCCCCCCTCCAACATTTAGTGAGATTTGATTGATTTGTTTAGCGGCACATAAACCCTTGATGGGTCATTTAATGCTGAAATCAGTTTAAACTTCTGAAAGTCGGAAGTTTTTTTTCTTTCTCCTTTTGCAATTTGGTGAAAGGTTATTTTTTAAAAATAGAGTCTTGCGACTTTGGTGAAAGGTTATTTTTTTCTTTTTAAAATAGAGTCTTTCGATTTTGGTGAAAGGTTACTTTTCCTTAAATAGAGTCTTGCGACTTTGGTGAAAGGTTATCTTTTTTAACTAGAGTCTTGCAACTTTGGTGAAATTTCATTCTTTTCATTTAACTAGTGTCTTGCAACTTTGGTGAAAGTTTTTTTTTTTAATTAGAGTCTTGTGACTTTGGTGAAAGAACAGGTGGCCCTGGTTTGGGTGGGGGGTCCTACCCCTCTGCAGGGGATGCAGTTGGCGCATTCTAGGCCCCAGCCGACAGGGCCGAGTGAGATTTGATATTTTACAATGTTAGTAGAAAATGCAGTAGTGAACTACTATTCATAAAGCTTTTATTAATTCTTAAATTCATCCTAGTAAAAAAAAAAGTAATTCAAAGGGAGTAACTTTTGATTGAAGTTAACTTCCATTGCGCTTTTTGGTAAATCTTTTCTTTTTCTTTAATTCAATTCACAAAAGAGTTTTCATTTTTTTTATCCTATTCATTGAAGAGTTCCACAGCAGTTACAAGCTGTCTATGAATCTAAAAGTTAAGGATGATGATGATGATGATGATGATGGTGAATTCTATTTTCGATTTAAAAAAAAACAACTTCCGAGCCAGCAATATCTTGAAAGATATGTACGATCAATAAACAAAGACATCCGAACTTTAACACAAGCAAAAACTCAGCAGCATTTTTTTTTGGAAATCTTTTACAAAAAATAAAAAATAAGTAGATTCTTTTTTTCTTTTCTTCGATAAGAATGAAGTGAATTCCAAATATCTATAATCTATTTTGCCGTTACAGTTTTTTTTGTTTAACAAAATTTTTTTGCACTTTGCATATTTTAACATTTTATACACAACACAATCCACACGATAATGTCAACGTCTCAGACACCATTATAGGGTTGTTACTTTAATAAAGACATATTGCAGTCAGGTTCTCTTTTCCCCTCCAAGCAATGTTGCCAGATTGGGCTACAGGGGGAGATAATCCAAGTTTTATCTCGGAGACTTAGCCAACACAGGCCTTGGAATTGCATCAAATTTGGAAATCAAGGGAGGTTGGAGGCAGAGGTTTAATACCAGCTTCTTGAGGCTTGCTCTATTTCCAAATTTGACGTTATTCCAATGCCTGTGTTGGGTAAGTCTCTGAGATAAAGCTTTGATTATCTCCCCTTTGTAGTCCAATCTGGCAATCCTGCTTCCAAGTGAATGGAAATTAACGCAACAATGCTGGGGCGTAGCTGTCAATTTGGGGGCCCAGGGGGCTTGGCTCCTTGAGGGGCCTCATATCCAACATTTGGTTGCAGTGATTCCCAAACTAGGGGCCCGGACCCCTGAGGGTCTATAAAGGTATTACTGGGAGTCTGTGGACAGACCTTTCAAAAGCCTGGTGTCCAAGAGCTTGTTGAATAGGCAGTCTTTTTAAAAGCAGAGACGTAGCAAGAAATTTGAGGGCCCGGACAAGGCCCCCTCCAACATTTTGTGAGATTTGTTATTGTATGATGTTAGTAGAAATGCAGTAGGTGAACTACTATTCATAAAGCTTTTGGGGACCCTTCTCCATTGGAGGGCAGGGGGTTAAAATTACCCCCTCCCCCACCCCTGGGAAACAGGTTTTATGAGTTGCCGTTCAAAGGAGTAAATTAGATTAGATTAAAAGCCTGCATTTATTTACCTTTTTATGTGACAATTATAAAGACATCTTTATTACGAACATATATTCGCTTGGCACCAATTTTACTCTGTGCTGATGCAAATGAGGTAGTTCTTCCCAACTTATTCTTGAGAGCATCATTTTTCTGAAAGAGGACATCCTAAGGAACATTTTGGTACCCTAAATGTAGAATCATGGGGGGGGGGGCACAGTAACCCCTGCTGGCCACCGGACTACTTAGGTTGTGAATAACATTTTTCAAAAGGGTATTTTGATTAAAGATCCATATGGTATGAATGACGGGGATTGTGTTTTAGAAAAATAAATTCTCTATGGAAGCCCTCCACTGACTCATGGGGCCCCCTCATCACTCTTGGGGGCCATAAGCAGCCGCTTAGTTTGCTTATACCTCGGGCCAGCTCTGGGTATAAGTTTTAATAACCCTGTTAAAAGGGTGTGTTGGATTTATTCAAAACAAGGAATTACAAACATCTGGCTAAACGGAAATGTTATATAATTCATTTGCAAAACGGTTTAGCCAATAGTATACACCATTAAAGAACGGCCTCCTTCTATCTTGTACACAATGGAATGACACCGGATTGACCTCTCCATGGAACAAGCATGGGCAAAGCATATGGAGATCCTGGGATGCCCAGTCGAGAGAATCCCCCTCTCAGCCGTGCTGATGTATTCCAAAGAAAAGTGGAGCGATACATTTGGCATCAACTTGACCGCAGGAGCTACCGAAAGGAAAGTCAAAGTTGGCATCCATCCTCCTCAACCAATAAAAACCCACTGTGACACCGGTGTCACATACAATTTGATTGATCTGTTCAGTCCCTTCCTTATACAATATTTTTGATACATTTTGTGAACACTAATTTAGACAAATGTAAACATAAAAAAATAATGTCTAATTAATTAAATTATTAATAAAATATAATTTGAAACAATTTTCTACAGCTACAGTAGCTTGTTGAGAAGACCTCCAATATGAGGCAGTCATATTTATTTTTATTTTATATTTTTATTCAGTTTGAAGATTTTTTGTGTTATAAAATATATCTGAAAAATATTTTGTTGTTAAATCTAACCAGCAAAGTTATAAATTCGATATATGTTGTAGAAATGTATATAAAAATGCAAATCAGTTTTACTAAGCAACAGAAATCTGTGAAGCTGAGGTATTTTCAAATGATGATAAAATTTGCCCTAAATGCCCAATGTGACATATATGTCACCTTACAGATCTCGGACACTAAAAGTCTGATATAAAAAACAAACTTCATCAATGTGTTCCACGTGGTCCATTTGGTCTGTTTTATATCCCACATAATTTTCCTTCAAGTAGAAATGGGTCCAGGTTCTTATGGGTCAAGGGATCTCGACTCCTTGGTTTGGGAATCAGAGTTAACTGTCTCCTAGACTAGTTGCCAACCATGGCTAGAGAGCCCAGTCTTCTGGTGTCAGGTGTGCACTTTTTAATGCTTTGAAAGCAAGTACTGGTTTGGTAAAATTATTTTATAATCCTTAAATTTGCGACGAGACGATCAAACTGGATGAGATAGTCAGTTACTGACACGTGTCTCTCCCTTTTGTATTATTCGAATGATTTGCCATAAAAGCCGACTGATTTGAGTCTTCTAAAAAGAGCGTATCCAATTTTTCATACAGCTTTTGCATTCCATCATCTTCGTTTAAGGTGGTAATATCCATCTCCAGGACAGCTTCTCTGGCTTTTCCTTCGAGTGATAAGAAAACAGTTGCCGCTTGCCATTTCAGTGCTAAGGATGATGTCATTTCCCAAACTTGCATTGCTTTCCTCCAAGAATCGTAATTCTCTGTATTTAGAAGAGGTGGATTTAGCAATTTCGAAGCCATTCTGTATTTGTTGATCAACGCTCTGCTACCAATGTAAAATAATAAAAGTGTCACTGACAAACGATAGTAAGACAACAGTTTTTTACGAACTGCTTTTCTTTACAACCTGGTTTCCACTGATGAAAATAAAATGGTTGCCCAGCGCTCGGTCACATGTTCATCAGAATTAGGGCCCTTACATAGGGGGCCTATGTAAGGGCCATAACTCTGTACAGAGAACATTTGTTATTAACACTTTTCCCAATGTGTATTGGTGTGAAGTGAACACAAACTAACTCTGCTGGATTTTGAACTCAGTTCTCTGATTTCATTCTCCATGATGCTAACCATTAGGCCACCAATAAATGGATCAAAATCTCAGCACATAAACACAGAACTAACTAGCATTCCAAGGGAAATTATGAATCACTGCCACCCATATATGCTGTGGTCGGGGTGATCAATTAAAAAGTTGGAAAAAGGGGTGATCAATGAATAAGTTACTCCTCTGGCCTTTTGTTGGGCCGTGATCATTAAAAACGGTCTGAATTTTCAAAAAAAACAAAGCGGGCACAAACTAGTGACCAATTTAGCATAAGCTTACATTGCATATTGAACCCTCTAAAAACCTAATGGGGGGGGGGGATTAAAAAAAAAGATTTTCACTACTCATTGAGGGAGTGTGCGTGCAAAATTTCAAGTTTCTGCTATGAATGGTTAGGGCTGGCAAATTCCGAATACATAGATACATATAAATGTCAGAACACAAGAATAGACCAGTGTCGTAGGTTAATATGATGAAAGAAAAGAGCAAAAGAATATTGATTAGTATCTTGAAGAAATTGCTAATAACTAATGATTACCTATGAGAAGAAATGGTTTATGAAGAGTAACCTTCAAGAACAAGAAAATCCCATTAGTCTTAAAAAGAAGGGTCTACAAGCAATGCGTCCTTCCAATAGTCACTTATGGAACTGAAACATGGAACCTAACCAAAAGATTGGCTCTGAAAATAAGAACCATGCAACGTGCCCAAGAGAGGATCATGCTTAACATCACATGGAGAGATCACAAGATAGCACAGTATATTAGAGAACAAACAGGAGTCAGAGATATTAGATTAGATGACAATGGGAAGATGATGTTGCAGGAATGTCAGACAACCGCTGGACATCATGACTCACAATGTGGATACCCAGAGATCATATATGAAATTGTGGCTGGCAGGAAATAAGATGGAACCCAACAGGTTCAGGAGATATTGGTGCCACGACGCCCACGATTGGGAGGGTTTACGAATCTTGGGGAAGGTCTAAGTCAAGAAAGATTTGTAAACGAAGACAAAACTATAAAACCATGTAGATCAGATGATTACGGTCTTCAAATTGGCTTAAACTAATGATAATCCCCCACAAGAAAAATATTATTTAATTATCAATTTCTAGGAGAATATAATCATCCAGCTTTCATTTTTGTAGTTAATCCAAAAGATATAAACTTACATTGCATATTGAAACCCCCTCTAAAAATCTATTGGGGGGTTCAAAAAACAAAACAAAAAATACATTTTCCCTACTGATTGAAGGGGGAGTGTGTGCACAATTTCAAGTTTCTACTATGAACGGTTAGGGCTGGGCAAAGTCCGGATACATAGATACATATAAATGTCAGAACACATGAATAACCTAAGCCCAGCAATAAACCAGTGTTGTGGGTAGTGGTGATTACTAGAGATTACTATTTGAAATGTTGTAAACTTTATGCGAACTTGAGAAAACTATAAAGCACTCGGAGAGCGCTTACATCTGCCAACCCCATTGTCACTAAAAACTGAATGAAAATCAGTTAAAAAATAGTAACGATGCAGTGGAGGTAACTGTAAACATTCCTGGATCTGCCCCAAAATTTAATCAATTTTTTCTAAGCTCATGGCCTACACTTCGACAATATATCATTTGAATTCATTGAGAACTTTTGGTGATTTTGTATGGACAAACATAAATGTATTAAGAAAGATCTCTCAATAGAAAAAAGAATTCATAATTTAATCAATTCTTCTTTACCCCATGAGCTACCCTTCCAGAAAATTTCATTGAAATTCATTGAGAACTTTTGGAGATATTG
This sequence comes from Architeuthis dux, assembly GCA_006491835.1. Lineage (NCBI taxonomy): Eukaryota > Metazoa > Mollusca > Cephalopoda > Oegopsida > Architeuthidae > Architeuthis > Architeuthis dux. The sequence continues at coordinate 633,564 of VCCN01000101.1, forward strand.
TGTGAACATATAGCTACGATGCAGGGATGTAACTGTAAACATTTTATTGATCCACACCTAAATTTAACCAATTCTTCTTTACCCCATGGGCTACCTTTCCAGATAATTTCATTGAAATTCATTGAGAACTTTTGGAGATATTGTATGAACATGTAGCTACGATGCAGGGAGGTAACTGTAAACATTTTATTGATCCGCCACAAAATGTAATCAATTTTCTGTAGCTCATTGCCCACTCTTCCACAAAAATTTCATTGAAATTCATTGAGAACTTTTGGAAATATTGTTTGGACAAAAAGAGGGAAACACAGACAGACGGAAAGACAGACACAAGTGAATAGATAAACGTCTCCCAACTTCATTGGCAGACGTTAAAAAAAATGCAAGTGAGAACCTTTTTTCTTATTAACGGAAGGAAAGGAAATTTGTTTTGTTCATAGTTTTCAAAACAGGTGAGATTATTAGAAACAGACAACCAAAACTGTCTACATCAACATAGGTTTCTTCAGTTTTCAAGTTGGTCTGACTGGCTGGCTATGTATGCATGAAGAGTATGATTCCAAAACGCGATAAGCGCCATTTAAAAAATGAATACGTTTAATTAAATTAAATTTTTTTTATTTTATGACAACCTTTTTATACATAAGCAGTCTAAAGGTTCATAATTAAATTTAAAAATCCAGAATTTTATTTTTAATTTAATTAAACACATTTTATTTTTGAGTGGCACTTATCTCGTTTTGGAACCACCCTCTTCATATATATGTATCATGTGTATAGGCCACACCAATGGAGCTAGAGGGCTGAAAATTTCAACATTTACTCATTATGTCTAGAAAAACTTCTTTATTTTTTTTCAATTTTCCCCCACTACATAGTTTTTAGTTAGGGATTCAATTTGTAACGTAAGTTTATGCTAAATTGATCACTTAGTTTGTGTCCAGCATCATTAATGGTTGTTTTTTTTAAAATTAAGACTTTTTTAGCGATCACTGCCCAACAAAATGCAAGAGAAGTAACTTTACATCAATATAGGTTTCTTCAGTTTTCAAGTTTGTCTGGCTGGCTGGCTATGTATGTATCATGCATATAGGCTACACCAATGGACCTAGAGGGCTGAAAATTTCAACATTTACTCATTATTATGTCTAGAAAAACATTGTTTTTGTTTTTTCAAATTTCCCACACTACATAGGTTTTTAGTTGGAGGTTCAATTTGTAATGTAAGTTTATGCTAAATTGTCACTTAGTTTGTGTTCAGCAGCATTAACACATTTTTTTAAAAATTCAGACTTTTTTTTAGTGATCACTGCCCAACAAAATGTGAGAGAAGTTACTAATTCATTGATCACACCTTTTTCCAACTTTTTAATTGATCACCCCCAACACAGCATATTTGGGTGGCAGTGATTCATAATTTCCCTCAGAATGCTATTTTCCTATATCTATTGAAAGCACACAACATACGAGGCATTCCATCACGCCAACAATTTTTTCCAATTTTTTAATTGCTCAGCCCCAACACAACATGCTGCCAAAAGACTTTTGGTCGCATGACGGTTTTTATTGAGTAACTAACCAGTTTATTTATTTATTTTTTCCGCCTGTAATGATGTATTTGTAAATTTGTATCTTGGAAACTGGGACAACAAACTAATTCTGGGAAAAAAAACAATTGTTTATTGTTTTTGTTTACAGAGGAATGGTCACAAGCTTTATTTTTAAGCGTCTGTTTGGTCTTATCTATATCTATCTACA
>VCCN01000101.1:748798-761296 GCA_006491835.1 Architeuthis dux
TTCTTCAGTTTTCAAGTCGGTCTGGCTGACTGGCTATGTATGCACCACGTGTACAGGCTGCACCAATGGAGACAGAGGGCTGAAACTTTCAACATTTGCTTTTTATTATGTCTAGGAAAAACATTTTTTTTTGTTTTTTTTTAAATTCCCGACCTAAATAGGTTTTTAGTTGTGGGGTTCAATTTACAATGTAAGTTTATGCTAAATTGATCCCTAGTTTGTGCCCACTTGTTTTTTGAAAATTCAAACGTTTTACTGATCAAACAAAAGGTGAGAGAAGTAACTTATTCATTTACCCCTTCTTTTAACTGATCACCCTCAACACGGCATGATGCCAAAAGATGTTGGTATAATATTAATATAAAAACTAGAAAATAACTTTTACTCTTTAATGTTTGGACCAGAGGCTATGTTAAAATTGCTTATATTATTGTGACGATCTACATCTACACATATATATAAGTGCTAAAATTTGTATAAATCCCAACCAATCACAAGAGAAATGAAAAAAATCAAATTAAAAAATCAACCAATCACAAGAGACAAGACATAACAAACATCAAATTCAAAAATCAACCAATCACAAGAGACAAGACATAACAAACATCAAATTCAAAATCAACCAATCAACAAACCACATACAAACACCTCTTCAAAAATCTCTCATTCCTTCCAAAAGGTCTCCACCTAATCAGCATAAACATGACTCCAAGAAAATCTGATTTCTAATTCTTAACCATTAATAAGCTTTCTCATACATGAAAAGTTTTTGCAAGTAAAAATTGTTAAGTATCATGAGTTATTCCCCTTAGGCAGAAGACTTCCGCTAGGGGGCGCTGTTTTACATTCTGGTCAAAGAGCAGCCATTGTGTTTATTAGTAGAAGAAAGAGCTCGGACAGACACACGTGTGTGGTTGACCGCGGTCATTGTAAATATTTGAATAAAGGATCTGTAAGTACATCTTCTGTTTGCATTTTTAATCTGTTAATATCTGTCATTAAACCAAGCTTACAAAAATGATGCACATATTTGTGCTTATGTCTCGCCTCTGCTTGAGTTATTTACTTCAAAGGTTTTTGTGTTTTTTTATGCGTCATGTAATTGTCGTATTTATTCTTGAAGTTATTTTCTGTTTTTATTATTAGTATCACTGGGTCGTGTTGTACTAGTGAGTTTCGGTTGTTTATTATTCTTTGAGAGAAGTTTTTTCTGGTGTTTTTTTGCAGTGTTCTTTATATATTCTTCCTTAGCCCAAGACCCTGACTTCCACACAATTTTATTAAAATTCATTGAGAATCTTTGGAGATATTGTGTAGATAGACCAGTGGTTCCCAACCGGGGAGCAATACCCTCCAAGATTTGGGTAGTCCAAGGGGGGAATAAGGCTATTAGGTAAAAATAAAAGTCCAGTCTAGAGATAGAGTTTTCTGCACTTCTATCTATCAAGTCGAAGGCTTGAAATAAGCTCCAAGTTGAGAATGGTTTAAGATCTGCTCTCTCACTAATAGACCCACAAATCAAAGGACTAGTAGCAAAAAAACAAGAACAGAGATCACATTGATGTGAATATCAGTTACCATAATTCTTATTTATTTTGTAATAAATTGGAATTTCAAATGACATGTTCTAATTATTTTCGCTTGCTTTCTTTGAGTAACAAATACACAGCAGCAGCTGTACAATTTATAAAATTAAACTAATTCTTAGTATAAAGCTGTCTAATTATATATAAAATAAAGTTATTATTTGATATTATTTTTTGTTGCAATTTAATAAATGGAAGATGGGAGGGATACTAATAATCTTATTGACAAAAGTGGGGAATGACTCGAAAAGGTTGGGAACCACTGGTCTAGACATTAGATTGACTTATACATGAGAAATCTTGGTCATTTGATTGAAAATATAAACAAGGTTACAAAAAAGTGAGGATCATGTAGTGACCAAAGATAAATGAAATCAAATATTAAAATCCTTAAATTACCCTAATCCCCAAAGAGGATTGAGTGAAGTTAATATCTGTTAATAGGAAATTATGTTGCTTTACCTCAGGCTCTAGGCTGGTATAATTGTCCGTTTTCAATAAAGTTTAATATAAATAAACCTGGCTGCTCCAGAGACACACTCTGCTCCTACTTCTACTTCCACGTGTAATTCTACTATAAATTTAGGAGGTATGTGAGACTTGTCAGTTTAGCGCACCAGGCTTGCGATCACTAGGTCATGAGTCCAAATCACGGTAGGGGAATGGGGATTTTATATATCGGTTTACTTCCCTATTTTTGGTGAAGATTATTCTTATTCTTGTTGCTTAGGAAAGTAAAGTCAACTCTGACTTTGTCCTTGAGATTTGAGTAACAAATACACAGCAGCAACTGTACAATCATAAAGAAATAATAAATAAATCACATTGATGTGTATATCAGTTACGATAGTAGAATTCTTATTTTTTTGTAATAAATTGGAATTTTGAATGATGTGTTCTAATTATTTTTGCTTGCTTTCTTTGAATAACAAATACAGAGAAGCAGCTGTACAATTATAAAATTAAACTAATTCTTAGTATGAAGCTGTCTAATTATACGTAAAATTATTATTTGAAATTATTCTTTGTTGCAACTTAATAAATGGAAGGGGGGAATACTAATAATCTTATTGACAAAAGTGGGGAATGACTCGAAAACAGATTGACAGATGGACAGAAGGACACAAGTGAACTCATATACCTCTTCCAACTTCTTAAATAACATCAAAAGAGAAGAAAAAAATGTCTGAAAAAAGAGCAGGTTATTTCAATCAAACTTTGTGCTTAAAGTATGAAGTCAAGTAAAAGCAAAAAGTCTACAAAAACGGACATGGTGTGAAATGTGCCCGATTTAATAAATGGAAAGGGGGAATACTAATAATCTTATTGACAAAAGCGAGCAATGACTCAAAAAGGTTGGGAACCACTGGTATAGAGAGACAGACAGACGGACAGAAGGACACAAGTGAACACATATACCTCTTCCAACTTTGTAAATAACATCAAAAGAGAAGAAAAAAATGTCTGAAAAAAGAGCAGGTTATTTCAATCAAACTTTGTGCTTAAAGTATGAAGTCAAGTCTACCAAGTAAAGAGTCTACAAAAACGGACATGGTTTGAAATGTGCCCAATCATCTAAAAAACTGACAATTTCCCTTGAAATCTTTCCTGCTAAGTGTCCACACCCTCCCACGGGGCCAAACCAATCACATTAACCCTTTACAGTTCGATGATCATTCCATTCTGTTCGTTTTTACATTTCAGACTTATCCTCCGGGCAAATGTGTTACAAGGGAGAAAAAAGTTTTCAATCTAAGTAGACGTTTCTTTTCGGTGAAACTAATTTTAAAATCAGTCTCGCTTTTACTTGCAGCTCGGTTGATTTCCACTTTTCAATAAAACTGCCAAACTTACCAGCAGTGATGCTTTTAGTTGAGTAAATTTCAAATGCCCGCTGCTGTGTTCTGTGTCAGTATGTTTACACAGTAATTTTGACTGGTTAACGCAAGGTATTGTTAACTAAAATTCTTGTTTTCATTTTGGGTAAAAACAAAATTGACACATCCGCAACAGTAGCCGCAGTAGTAGTGGTTGTAGTTATATTATCAGCAATCACACATAGCAGAACAGCAGAACTTATCCCCAAGGCGAATGTACATGTGAGAAAAAGGTTTTGAATCTAAGTAGACATTTCTTTTCGGTGAAACTAATTTTAAAATCCGTCTTGATTTTACCTGCAACACGGTTGATTTCCACTTTTCAATAAAAGTGCCAAAATTAACAGCAGTGATGCTTTTAGTTGAATAAAGCTGTGTTCTGTGTCAGTATGTTTACACAGTAATTTGACTGGTTAATGCAATGTATTCTTAACTAAAATTCTTGTTTTCATTTTGGGTAAAAACAAGATTGACACGTCCGCAACAGTAACTGAAGTAGTAGTGGTTGTAGTTATATTATCAGCAGCCACACTCAGCAGAAGAGATATTTTGTGTTTATGTTTTCATTACACCCCTTCCTCTCTTTCTGTTTGTTGTCACAGACTAAGTCAGTGGTTCCCAACCATTTCGAGTCATTCCAGTCTTTTGTCAATAAGATTACTAGTATTCCCCCCTTCCATTTATTAAGTTGCAACAAAGAATAATTTCAAATAACTTTATTTTACATATAATTAGACAGCTTCATACTAAGAATTAGTTTAATTTTATAATTGTACAGCTGCTACTGTGTATTTGTTACTCAAAGAAAGCAAGCAAAAATAATTAGAACACATCATTTGAAATTCCAATTTATTACAAAAAGACAAGAATTCTGCTATCGTAACTGATATACACATCAATGTGATCTCTGTTCTTGTTTTTTTGCTACTAGTTCTTCGATTTGTGGGTCTATTAGTGAGAGAGCACACCTTAATTCATTCTCAACTTGGAGCTCATTTTCGAGCCTTCAACTTGATAGATTGAAGTGCAGAAAACCCTATCTCTAGACTGGACTTTTATTTTTACCTAATAACCTTATTCCTCCCTTGGACTACCCAAATCCCCTCCTTGGGGGCACCACTGGACTAAGTCATAGCCATTGTATAAACATCATATCTGTTGTATTATCTGGCTGTACAGCGAATGGAAGTATTTAATTACTTTACTATGTTTTAATATGTGTATTTTTTTAAAAATTATGGCCGCTTTATAACATATGCTACTAGTTTTATCGAGCCCTGCCTACAATGTGGTGTTAGGTCTATATTGCAATGTGTTGTTGTGTATTCGACAAAACTAGAGTAGATTACCCTAGCACGGGTCCCCCTTAGATGTAGGACCCAATTGGGAGCAATTGGATTAAAGCTGTCCCTGCATCTGTAACACTGTGTTTCTTGTTGTTAAGAATAATTTAACATGTTATGTATTTCAAAATATACAATCGATTCAAAAGATTTATTTCTGACAAATAAACATAGATCTTTTTCTATAGTTTTGAGAAGGGTCATTTAACATTCAAATAGTTCTTCTGACAAGTGAACTCCTTCTTGTTGTTTGTGTTGTTAACACAACAGTAAAGATATTTTCTATAGTTTTGAGAAGGGTCATTAACATTCAAATAGTTCTTTGGACGATTAAACACCTTCTTGTTGTTTGTGTTGTTAAGACAACTGTAAAGATATTTTCTATAGTTTTGAGAAGAATCATTAATATTCAAATGGTTCTTCGGACAATTGAACTCCTTGTTATTTGTGTCAAAATGTTGACTAAATGCATTAGCCAGACAAGTGCGGATTCCAACCCGATGTGACTTCCACTTCTCAACAAATCTAAACCCGACAGGAGAAAGACACAGAAACACCCGGGCCATGTGCTATAAGGGTTACCCCCTTTAAACATAACTTCTGTTTAACCCATCACGTCCGAAGAACCATTTGAAACATAGATCTTTGAATAAATACAACTTGAAAAATATTGATGGATTTTCTGAAAATTAAAAAGAAAAACAGGTCTGGTTAGTCACTCAATAGAAACCGTCAAGTGACCAACGCCTTTTGGCAGCATGCCTTGTTGGGGTGATCAATTTTAAAAAATGGGTGATCAATGAATAAGTTACTTCTCTCGCCTTTTGTTAGATCACTAAAAAGTCTGAATTTTCAAAAAAACAAGCGGGCACAAACTAGGGATCAATTTAGCATAAACTTACATTGTAAATTGAACCCCCCACTCAAAACCTATTTTGGGGGGATATTTAAAAAAAAACCAAAAAAGTTTTTGCTAGACATAATAAGGAGTAAATGTTGAAAATTTCAGCCCTCTAGCTCCATTGGTATAGCCTGTACAGATAATATAACAAGCCAGAGAGCTGGACCGACTTGGAAACTGAAGAAACCTATTTTAACAGTCCTGTGTGATAGTTTTGGTTGATTGTTTCTAATGAACAGGTCTAGAAACTGTCACCTGACCAATGTATTTTGACAGCATGCCGTTGGGGGTGATCAATTAACAAATTGTAAAAAGGGGTGATTCATGAATAAGTTATTTCTCTCGTCTTTTGTTGGCCAGTGGTCACTAAAATGTCTGAATTTTCAAAAAAAACACGCTTTTTTTTGTTGCCGGACACAAACTAAGGGATCAATTTAGCATAAAACTTACATTGCAAATTGAGACCCCCACTAAAAACCTATTTTGGGGGGTATATCTAAAAAAAAAGTTTTTTCTATATTATGTATAGAAAAAACATTTTAGATGAGTAAGTGTTTGAATTTTCACCCCTTTAGCTCCATGTATATGCATACATAGCCAGACCAACTTAAAAACTGAAGAAACCTATGTTGACAGTTTTGGTTGACGGTTTCTAATGAATATTTTTATTTTTTTAACAAATATTATTTGCATCATTTCTGTTTTTCAATTTTCAGCAAAAAAGCAAAAATATTTTTTAAAAGAAACGTCCTTTCTTAAACATTTATTCTAGTTTTGAAGCTGTTGAAAATCTCAAGACGTTCCTTGAATTTCAGAGTGGCCGATATTCAAAGAGTGTAAGGAGACGTAAACAAAATTAACGCAAGGGAAGGCAGGGAGGGCATCGGAGACTTTTTCAATGAAATAAATCTATGCTTTTAAAAGCCAGTGTCCGCTACTTTGTAACAAACAAAACATGTCACTCACAGTTTTTGTTCATATCTAAGAGTGTGGACCAGATACACCTTTCATATTTTGCATACATAACACCAGATTATATCTGAATAAAATGGTATAAAGAGAAAAATACTTCCGTGTACTTAAAGCAGGTTCAAAACTGTTTTTAGAGGTTCTGTACATGAAGTGAAGATTCAATAAATTGATCACATACTTTTTTATAAATTCTAAAACATATTGCAACAGGTCTGGGAGTTCAATCGTCCGAAGAACCATTTGAAACATAGATCTTTAAATAAATACGACTTGAAAAATATTGATGGATTTTCTGAAAATTGAAAAGAAAAACAGGTCTGGTTAGTCACTCAATAGAAACCGTCAAGTGACCAACGTCTTTTCGGCAGCATGCCATGTTGGGGGTGATCAATTCAAAAATTGGAAAAAGGGAGAGATCAATGAATAAATCAGTTCTCTCACCTTTTGTTGGATGGTGATCACTCAGATCATATGATGGGTAACACTAGTAAATATACAGTAATACCTCGGTTAGCACTCTATACCTTTCCCGAGCAAGTTAAAACTCACAGCAAGCAAATTAAGAAATATAGCCAGCAAATTGAAAAATACAGCAAGCAAATTGAAAAATACAGCGAGCAAATTGAAAAATACAGCGAGCAAATTGAATAATACAACGAACAAATTAAAAAATATAGCGAGCAAATTAAAAAATACAGCGAGCAAATTGAAAAATACTGCATGCAAATTGAATAATACAGCAAGCAAATTGAAAAATACAGCGAGCAAATTAAAAAATACTGTGAGCAAATTGAAAAATACAGCAAGCAAATAAAAAATACAGCGAGCAAATTGAAAAATACAGCGAGCAAATTAAAAAATACAGCAAGAAAACTGAATCGATGTACATGAATAATCAAATAATTATTGATTTTGCTTCAATCACAGCAAATGTTAATTTTTTGAGTTACATTCGTTGAAACTTGTCTCGTAATAAAATTCATGGATCTTTTTCGTTAGTCCCCAACAAAAATTAATGCCCAGTCTTGTGATCTAGAACCCAACTAAAAAAATGTACAGGTTAAAAATTAGAGTTAGGAATAGGGTTTTTGTAAAAATTTGGGTTTTATTGGCGAGAAAAAAAAAAGCAATTTAATTGGGCGGGGGCTCATACTTTGAAATTATGGGCGTTAATTTTTGTTGGGGATTAACGAAAAAGACCCATAAATTCTATTAAGAGACAGATTTCATCTAATTTAACTGAAAAAATTAACATTTGCAGCGATTGAAGCAGTATCAGTAATTATTTGATTGTATTCACTTCATTGATTCAGTTTTCTTGCATTTGAAGACAGCACAGTATATAAAAGAAAAAACAGGAGTCAGAGATATCATAGAATCCATTAGAAAACTCAAATGGCAATGGGCAGGCCATGTTGTTAGCTTCTTTAGTGGTGATCGGTCAAATCAGTTTTCAAATTAGTTTTGAAAAGAAGGGTCTACAACTCAATGCATCAATGCGTGAAACCTGGAACCTAACCAAAAGATTGGCTCTCAAATTAAGAACCATGCAATGTGCACAAGAGAGGATCATGCTTAACATCACAAGGGGAGAGCACAAGACAGCACAGTTTATTAGAGAAAAAACGGGAGCCAGAGATATTATAGAATCCATTAGAAAACTCAAATAGCAATGTGCAGGCCATGTTGCAAGAATGTCAGAATGTTAGCTTCTTTAATGGTGATTGGTCAAATCAGTCCTTATGATGTGATCCATTTTTTATGGTTAAATCGTTTAACTTTGCCAATTTTTCAAATTGTAGTATTATACCGATCTGTGTTTCTTCTCGCCGATATGAGAGGGATGAGAGAGATGTCTTATTCTGGGGCTGCACGTGAGCAAAAATTCTGTGGAGGAAAATATATACATTTTGTCCATACCAGAGAAAATGCTCGCCCACGTGATGGGAGAGAAAGACTACAAAATTTGTTGATTTCAATTGAAAAATGTGGGTCTGTTTTATTCCTGTTGATAGCTTCGATTCCAGGCCGATTTGCAGGCCACCAGTGGTATTGAATTCTGTTTTTCTGTACAAAATTCTAACGAGTTTTTTTACTGAAGGACTGACAGTGATTCTAGCAGTTCAAATCAGATTTCTTCCCCTTTCTCCTCCCTGACGGGCTGAGGGAGGAGAACCATTGCTGCTGGGTGACCCTGACTAACTCTAAACTGATTTGAAAAATCCCGGCCATCCTTAAACCACTCTGGTTGGTTAAACAAATTTTCTTTTGTTCTGACTTCATCTGCCGTTTGACCTATTTTCTAGCCCCGGTAATATGATATGGCGTTTTGGTCACATAAACCCAAAACGTGTGAACACACGAACACACTAAACCAGAGTGTATTTCATTACAAAATCTTGGGAGGACAATAAATTTGCCACATTATGGTACACAATGTGTTCATTTTATTAGTTCAATATTCATTTTGATGTCTCCTTCATAATAAATTCAGAGAAAAGCAGTTACAAATTATTATATTAAAAACAAGGTCTATCCAGACGGTAAAATTCAAATGCAGATTTCAGACAAGTAACATTTAGAGAAATAAGTGGGTCAAAATAGTAATAAAAGTAACCTTTTATTGGTTTTTATTTACACTAGTAGTACACGCAGAAATTCTGCAGGTGAAAAAAATTTTTAATCCAATAAAAAAAGATCTAATTATTTTATATGTCACTCCATCAATGCCTTCTTATCTATCTATCATTAATTTCTAGGCTATAATCATTTATTCTTTCTTTTTTTTAACCACTGCAACCAATAGACCGGTTTAATCACTGTTGCTGGTTTTAAGTAAGTATTTTGAGTTATTCCTGTTAAGTAAGTATTATGAGTTATTCCCCTTAGGCAGAAGAGTTCTTATCCACTTCCGGTAAGGGGCACTGCTTTATGTTCTGGTGAGGGAGCAGCCATATTGTTTTGGTTATTAGTAGATCAGAGAGATCGAGAACACACATGTGTGTATTGTGACCGCGGTCATTTTATGAATAAAGGACATGTAAATACATCTTCTGTTTGCATTTTTAATCTGTTAATATCTGTCATTAGACCAACCTTACAATTCCCCTTAGGCATGAGAGTGCTTATCCACTTCCAGTAAGGGGGCGCTGTTTTACGTTCTGGTGAATGAGCAGCGATATTGTTATTAGCAGATTGGAGGGGACGCACGTGGGTGTTGTTGACCGCGGTCATTCTATGAATAAAGGATCTGTGAGTACGTCTTCTGTTTGCATTTTTTAATCTGTTAATATCTGTCATTATACAAACCTTACAGCTGGGTTTAGGTTATTCATGTGTTCTGACATGTATATGTATCTATTTACCAGGCCGCTCATTTAGCAGTCGTTCACACCGGTGCCGGGCAAATATAGGTTCTCAACTAATAAATGTCTTTATAATTATCATATGTAACTATGTATCTATCTATGTATCCGGACTTCGCCTAGCCCTAACTGTTCATAGTAGAAATTATTTTTGTTTTTTGAAAATTCCGCTCCTAAAAGGGTTTTTAATGGGGGGTTCATGCCAAATTGGCCGCTTAGTTTGTGTCCAGTTTATTCAATTTTTTAATTGATCACCCCCAACACAGCATGCTGCCAAAAGACACGTGGCAGTTTCTAAATTTATGATTCAAACCATACTGGTAGTATTTTCATCAAGGTATCTGTACCACCATCACTGCTTAATTCATGAGGTAAAAAGCAGCATATATCCTCATCAGCCGTTATAAGTCCACTGCTGGACAAAGGCCTTTCCCATCTACTTCCATGACAACCTATCTTGTGCTAACCTCTTATCTTCAGATGAACATTAAAAAAGTTATGCAGAAAAACTGACGCATAATAGTAAATGAGTAGTATATATCATCATCATCATCATCAGCCGTTATTAATCCACTGCTGGACGAAGGCCTTTCCCATCTCCCTCCATGACAACCTATCTTGTGCTAATCTCTGCCAAGTCTTACGGGCAAACTTTTCTATCTCATCCCTCCATCTTGTGTCTGGTCTTTTCCTACTGCATTTACCATCCCATGGGCACCAATCAGTTAGTCTTTTCCCCCATCTATTGTCATTTCTTCTTGCTAGATGGCCAGCCCATCTCCATTTTTGCTGCTTAATTATCTTCTTCTTCTTCTTCTTCTTCTTCTTCTTCTTCTTCTTCTTCTTCTTCTTCTTCTTCTTCTTCTTCACAGACCTTGTATAACTAAATTTGAATGATTTCTGGTAGTTGGCTTTCATAGCCTAATCAGTAAGGCACTGTCCCTGTAAGATAGGCTCCCAATGATGAGAGATGCAAGTTCAAATTTTGTATGAAGCTTATTCTGCATTTATGATTCATGCTGATCAATTAATGGCTGGGGAATATAAAAACAACTCGAGCGTTATGTTAAAAAGCCAAAAAAAAACCACCCAGATGAAAGACAAACTACTTAAAAGTCAATTAAGTTGTTCAACATAAAATTACCGATATTATTTTAAGCTTGACATTTTACTGTTTCTTTCAAAATCAATATTTGAAATTTATATTTTATTTTTAGATAATATTTGTCAATTTTTAAAATGATACTACTGCTGTCCCATAATAGTTATTAGATTTAGTAGTGATTTTTTTATGAGCAGATGTAATAACTATTATGGGATGGAGGTAGTATTTGTGTGTTTTTTCATTTTATTCTATTCATTTTTTTCTACTTTTTAGGCAAATATGGAAATCCTTTGAAATCAGGATTTTCACGTTTTGTAATTGTAGGAATTCAAGCTGAGCTTTAATGGAACGGAAGGCGTCACAAACGTAAATTCTGTGTTTGGGGACAATTCTCTTAATTAATGAACAGTAGGTTTGGCTTCACAAATTTCTAAATGGAGATTACACTTCCGAAAACCAGAACAAAGGTCTGCAAACCACTTTAATAAGATAATTACTTGAGCCGGTGCTAATTTGTAATAATGATAATAATGATGATGATATAAATCATGTTGCAGAGCAATGGAATAGTATCAAAATTATTTAAAATAGTATCAAATGCAATAATATCACAAAAAATCCAGACTTCGCCCAGCCCTAACTGTTCATAGTAGAAACTTGAAATTTTGCACACACACTCTCCTGGGAAGAATACAGTGCATGCTTTTTGAATGTATGTTATTTTCTTAAATAAAGGTATTTTTATAAATCAATCTTTATTATTATTGGATGAAGTATTGTAACAGACCACTTTTTATTAAATTTGACTAGTTTTTACCTTCATCCTAATTTTAGTATCAAAAGTTTTGAAATAATATCAAATGAAATAGTATTGTGCTTTTTAGAAATAGTATCAAATGCAATAATATCAAAATGTTTAAATAGTATTAAATGAAATAGTATTAAAATTATTACAGATAGTATCAAATGAAATAGTATCAAAATTATTTTAACCTGTGCTAATTTGTAATAATGATAATGATGATGATATAGATCGTGTTGCAGAGCAATGGAATAGTATCAAAATTATTTAAATAGTATCAAATGCAATAATAGCGCAACAATTTAGATAGTATCAAAACTTTTGAAAGAGTATCAAATGAGATAGTATTGGGATTATTAGAAATAGTATCAAATGCAATAATATCAAAATTTTGAAATAGTATCAAATGAAATAGTATCAAAATTATTCAGCTAAGTTTTGTATGAATTTCTTAGATGAGGAAGTATTAATCACTGCTACCCACAACTCTGGTTTACATACTGTTAAGGTTTAGGTTATTCATGTGTTCTCACATTTATATGTATCT
>VCCN01000101.1:788797-798804 GCA_006491835.1 Architeuthis dux
TGTATTAACAACACAAACAACAAGGAGTTCAATCGTCCGAATTGAATAATTTCATTTAATTACATACTGTGAACTATTTTTTAATTAATAAAACAATTTTGGTAATCTAATGTTTATTTTAACCTTATTTTGAGAATGAAAATCTTCAAAAACTAGCATTCCTAGGGAAATTATGAATCACTGCCACCCGTATATGCTGTGTTGGGGGTGATCAATTAAAAAGTTGAGCTGTGATTATTACAAAATGTCTGAATTTTCAAAAAACAAGTGGGCACAAACTAGTGACCAGTTTAGCATAAGCTTATATTGAAAATTGACCCCCCCCCCCAAACCGTATTTTGGAGGGGAATTTTCAAAAAACAAAAAATACATTTTCCCTACTCATTGAGGGAGTTTGTGTACAAAATCTCAAGTTTCTACTATGAACTGGGAAAAGTCCGGATGGATAGATAGATAAAATTGAACCCCCTCTAAAAACTTATTCATTAAAGGGAGTGTGTGTACAAAATTTCAAGTTTCTACTATGGATGGTTAGGGCTGGGAAAAGTCCAGATACATAGATTTGGTTCCTGAGACTTTTGTATTCATTTTGGTAAGCTTTGTGTGCTTCTACTATTAAATCAGATATAATTAAAGAAGAACAGGTATTACCTTTTGACCAACCCTCGTATTAAGAAATTGTGAAGCTGGGAAAATGGGTTCCACACGAATCTAAGAAAACAAACTTTGGGCGTTATTTAAATACTCGTAACTCTTTTCGTGCTCAACAGAAGAAAAAAGTGATTTTTCAACAAAATAGTCATTTCTGTCTGAATTTTTAAGGTGAGGCTTTTACCATTTATGTTATGTTTCCAAAGCCTCAACCCACTGTGTCACCCGGGAAGTATCAAACATACATTCCTGCTTGCCTGATATTCGACTACTCATCACTGAAGTGAATCAGTTTTTACTTTCACTTTCACTTTCAACTCTTTCATTTCCCCTTTCAAAATAACTTGCTTTTGTACTGAAACTGAAACCAGAATCTTTAATCTTCTCACTGACTGTTTAACCCGTACTAAGTAACATCTACTGAATATCCTGGTACATGATTACCACGTGGGAGAGAAGTAACTACTTTTAAAAGGCTTGTTTTTGTTAATAAAAATTAGGTTTTAACTCATTTAACAATGTTCTATATTACATTATTCTTGAAAAAATTGATATCAAAAAGTTAGGAAAATATTGCTGCAACATATATGTCACTCCGGGCTTTTAACGTTGAAATAGTCATGGAAAAAACATTACATTGCTACAAATTAACAAAATCTTTCTAATGCATTTTATGAGGTATAATTTGTTTTTCTGTTTTATAACCCCATAATTTTCCTTCAAGGAGAAATGGGTCTGGGTTCTTATGGGTTAAAAAAGTAGTGCCCTTAAGCTGACTATGACTTCAGTCATCCCTGCTTGGGCTCCACATATAACATTAGTACTTACTCGCAGGGCTGTAGAGTTAGACACAAAACATCCAACTCCGACTTCTCAATTTCTGGTACCTCCAACTCTGATGGCTTTAAAGTGGCTAAAATTGGCTAAATTTTTAATTTCCAGCTATGTTATTTAATTATACTTTTTAATAAAAAAAATATACTTTCTTAAACCTTTAATACTGTGTTTAAGTACCGTTTACATCCGTATAACCAAGGGTTACACATTTTCAAAAATAGAAAAAAAGATTTTAAAGTAATTTTTTGTGCTTTTAATCCATAAGACTTCCGTTTTCTCAGGAAATTTATTAGTTTTGAAAAGTTAATCTTTTAAGGTTTTGCAGAGGGTTTATTTACATTCAGGCAGGCCTTCCACATGAAGTAGCTCAAAAACCAACCTATTGGGCGGGTTTTCAAGCAGTAATGTTCCAATTTACATTTATTCGGAGTTAGAGTCAGTATATATCTAACTCTAACTCCAGTAACCCAAAATTACTCCGACTCCACAGCCCTGCTTACTCGGCCCATTTGCGATATGTGAAATAGATTCAGAGGAGACAAGCACCCAATCCGGCCCTGCATACATGAAAAGGGCAGCCAAAAAACATTCAAAGAATTTGCAACCCATATGGCATCAGAGTGGTTTTCCTCAACAAAACTTCTCTACACAACCTCCTCCCAACAGTTAGGCCACTGTGTAAGATACATATGACAAAAACACTTTGTACATAATGTATACCTGTGGTAGGTAATATATGGGAGAAACAAGCTGACCCATAAAAAGAGTAGAAATCCATAATCCAAGGTGATATCATGAGGGCCAAAGAATGTATCTGCTGAAACAAAATGATAAAACCAACAAGGATAACTTGTGATCATCTTTCGTGAATTTCAGACAATATTTGTAATCAATGCTATAGTGATTATTTTCTCCTGCTATTAACAAAAGTATATAAACAAAAATCCACATGTATTCTTGTGGGTGTGTGTGTGTGTGCTCACGTGTGTGTTTGCATACATATTCAAATTGTTATAAGGGTAAAAGCCCCCGTCTCTTAAGAGACAACTCCCAATGGTTTGAGTTTTTTAAATTTTTAACAATTTCTTTAATTGAATTTTTTTGGTTTTTTAAAACTCTTTTAAGCTTGTGTTAGCACTACCAGACACACCTTTTGGTGTAGAACCTTGCTGTAATAAACTTCAAGTGTTTCTCCACAAAACTCTGTATTGTGAGTGTCAATATCTTAAATAGTTTTGATTTAATATATTCTTGAAACTGTCTATTTCTTTTGTAAATAAAGTAAAGTAAAGCGCCCGTCTCTTAAGAGACAACTCCCAATGGAGTATGGAGCCCTGTGTTTCCATTGCATGTGTCAGCTTAGTGATCCTTGCAAGTTTCAAGTCTGGTCAAGACTAGGACTTTATTCTTACAAGTATTTATGACCAACCCCTTGGCAGGATGCAAGTCCCCCAAAGGGATACCTCCATCCTAATCACGCAGTTTAGAGCGTACTCAATTAGTTGCTGAGTGCACAGGGAAATTTTCCACACTCTTTGCTCATACCGGGAATTGAACCCGGAACCTTCTGGGTGTTAGGCAAAGGTGCTAAGGGTACTTGGGCATAATTCAACCACATTTTCTATGTAATTGGTGCACAGTTTTCTATGAAGATTTTCAGAAAAAATACAAGTGTTTTTTAAATAAAAGAAAGAATATTGATAAGGATATTTGTTCTTACCCAAAAAGGAGATTTTGAATTCAGGTGGATACTTACCTACAAAAGAAAGAAAACACATAAGAAATATGTATTATATATATATATATTAGATTGTAATGACAATTCAGAAGACCTTGTTGTGTGCAAATGAGATTTCTTAGTTTATTTTGAAGTTTCGCCAGTTCATTCTGGCTTCTTCAGAAAAATTGATGGAGATACAAGATGTTGTCTGCCACACACAGTCCATGTCTGGTTGTGGCCGGATTTAGTGATTAATAATTAGATTAAGTGGACATTAAATGTTTCAAATAATAGAGATTAAATAATAGACATACCATCCAAATCTCTATTATTTGAAACATTTAATGTCCAGTTAATCTAATTATTGATCACTAAACCTGGCCACAACCAGACATGGTCTGTATGTGGTAGACAACTTCTTGTATCTCCATCAATTTTTCTGAAGAATCCAGAATGAACTGGTGAAACATCAAAATAAACTAAGAAATGTCATTTGTATACAACAAGGTCTTCTGAATTGTCATTACAATCTAATATTGTTGGATGAATTATAATCCACATCAATACACTGGTCATATATATATGTAAATAGATAATAAGCAATTGGATATAAACAGGAGATAGATGAATGTGAAACAACTGAAAAGTTCTTAAAAAAAATACAAGTGATATTGTACCGTAGTGAAATCGTGCATAAATGAAAATAGATAGACAGATAGATAAATGAAAAGAAAATATCGGAAGTTCAAAATATACAGATTGACACTAACTAAAAGAATCGACTTGACACCTTTTGGTAAACAACATTGGTACTTTTGATAACATCAAAGGGTAACTCAGGAGAAATGGAAGTAGGAGTCAAAAGATCGATAGAAAATACCTAAAAATAGAAATCTGTTTAATAAATGAGCAAGGGTGAATTCAAAATAGCCAAAGTTCAAAATATGCAGACTAAACAAGATGAATTAATTTAGCCTTTAGAAACTATAAACAACCACACTATAAATAAGCCTGACAGAGCAGGGACAAAACAGAGTGTCGCACAGATATGGATCGAGTGGTCACCTCCGAAGTCGCCTGGACACGCACTCTAACTCTCTCTCTCTCTCTCTCTCTCTCTCCCTCTCAATTGTATGGGAATATCTGCGTTTGACAAAAACTTCTGCAGAATTACGAATAAACAGTATATTCATTTACAAGAAAAATCGTCTCTGTCTCGATATTTCGTTACATTCCAGACCAATTCTTTCCAGAGCAACCTCCTTCTTCCCGAAGTCCGGATACATCGTGCACCGTGACACTGCCCACAACAAGGATTGACGAATCCAACCAACTGTTGTTGAATGTTTGTCGCCAACCTCCAAGAAGGTGATAACGTTATAGTGATTCGACTATTCACCACTGAAGTGAATAAGTTTTCACATCTACTTTCACTTTCACTTTCTATTTCAACTTTCAAAATAAGTTGCTTCTGTGTTGAAACTGAAACCAGAATCGTCTCACTGACTGTTGAAGAAAGTAATGCCCTTATGCTCGCTATGGCTTCAGCCGTCCCTGCTTGAGCTCCACATATAACATTATTACATACTCGCAAGGCTGTGGAGTCGAATACAAAACATCCTCAATTTCTGGTACTTTCAACTCCGACTCCTCAATTTCTTGTACCACCGACTCCGATTCCAACTCCGACTCCGACTCCGACTCCGACTCCTCTGGCTTTAAAATGGCTAAAATTGGCTAGATTTTTCATTTCCAGCTATGTTATTTAATTATACTTTTTAATAAAAAATATACTTTATTAAACCTGTGTTTAAGTACTATTTAAATCCGTATAACCAAGAAAAAAAATAATTTGCAAGTAATTTTGTGCTTTCAATCCATAAGACAATCGTTTTCTCAGGAAATTTGTCAGTTTTGAAAAATTAATTTTGTAAGGTTTTGCGGAGGGTTTATTTACATTCAGGCAGGCCTTCCAGTTATTCGGCCTGTTTGCGATATGAGAAATAGATTAACAGGAGATTAGCACCTGAAGTGGTGTCACTCACTTAACCCTGCTGACTGTTTATACATGTAAAAAAAAAAATCAAATACAAAGAAAGTGAAGGGTTACTCCCCTTTTATATTTCTAACATTAGAGACAAAAAAGTAATTCTTTAACATCTCAAAAACCTTTTGGCTGGGATAATCATTTTTTTAAAGATCTTCCAATGTATTTACAAGAAGGCACGAAAAAAAAGACCACCCTGAACTCAGATGGCCGAACGAGAACAGTCCACCTCCATGGATTGAATGAGGGTATCGACTCAATATTCTGACAGTCTTTTCAATTGCAACAAGCAGCTGAAGAAGGCTGTCGGGTACAACGGCTGAAACGTTGTGAACAGATAAACAACCAAGATGATGACAGTAGTATATACAGGATGTTTACAAAAGAAACTAGCATTCCAAGGGAAATTATGAATCACTGCCACCTATATATGCTGTGGGGTTGATCAATTAAAAAATGTCTGAATTTTCAGAAAACAAGCGGGCACAAACTAGTGACCAATTTAGCATAAGCTAACATAGAAAATTGAAGCCCCCAGTAAAACCTTATTTTGGAGGGGAATTTTCAAAAACAAACAAAAGCTCTTTCCCTAATCATTGAGGGGAGTGTGTGTACAAATGTTGTATAGTACCCCACTATACATAAGTCCTGGGCTTCACTATTAAGGAAACTGAAAACTTGCTTGTAAAAATATCTGGACATATTTTTATTACGTGACATACATCTTTGTCGGCCGGATAGTGAATAGTGGAAGAGAGAAGACAAGGAGAACCGCCAGACTGTCCCCCAGCAGGTACAACGGTTTTGTGCCTTTTGGCTCCGCTGATGTCTGTCTTCTTTGAGTGTTGAGATTTCTGTCCACTTCCCAGGCCGGGATGATTTCTTTTGGGTCTGCTTTATAGATCTCCCCAATGCATACAAGGTGTCTCACGGTGTCAATGACCAATCACCATTTCCTGTTTACAACAATGATGCAATACACCCATCTCCCAAGGTGATCGAGGTCACTTACATTTCCGCCACAGGTGGCCGGATACGCAAATCATAACACAAAGGTTTTTACTATGAACGGTTAGGGCTGGGCGAAAAATCCACATGTGTTTGTGTGTGTATGCGTATGTGTGTGTGTGTGTACACGTGTGTGTTATGCATGCTTATTCAAATTGTTATAAGGGTAAAATGATAAATCCTCATCTCAAAAGTCCAGACAGAAAGAAGAAAAGAGTCTTTTTAGAGAGGCCAACCGGGATTGAACTCTTTATCAGTGGTTTACGAGAGCAGCATGCTAACCACTACAACTCAAGCGAATGTTTCCACTCTTATTGAATTTATTGCTTCTGACTGCGAAATTACCAAATCAAACATTACTGACCAGAAATGAGACAGAACTTTCTTTAAAATATTGATTGAATTTGGCAGAGACTACAGTGCCGATAGTAACAGATTTTATGCCCATTAACTCTAATTGACAATAAACATCAGTAATTGACAGAATGGTTGATGACGCTCTTACAAGGTTATCAGTCATTGGTTACAGATAGCGAATATAGGCCCCGTTTCAAACTACTAATAAAGTATTCAAAACCGTCAACCAAAACTGTCAACATAGGTTTCTTCAAATTTCAAGCCAGTCCGGCTGGCTGGCCGGCCGGTTATGTATGTATCACGCGAACAATCAGCACCAATGGAGCTAGAGGACAGAAAATTGCAATATTTACTCCTTATTATGTCTAGAAAATTCTTTTTTTTTTTAAATTTCTCCCCAAAATAGGTTTTTAGTAGGAGTTCAATTTACAATGTAATTTTATACTAAATTGGTCCCTTAGTTTGTGTCCGGCAACATTCAAGCTTGTTTTTGAAAATTCAGACTTTTTAGTTATCACTGCCCAATTGGTGCTGATTGTTCCCGTGAGGGCTGAAAATTTCAATATTTACTCCTTAATATGTCTAGAAAAAAATTTCTTTTTTTAAAAAAGAATTTCCCCCAAAATAGGTTTTTAGTAGGGATTCAATTTACAATATAATTTTATGCTAAATTGGTCCTTCAGTTTGTGTCTGGCAACATTCAAGCTTGTTTTTTTGAAAATTCAGACTTTTTAGTGATCACTGCCCATCAAAAGGCAAGAGAAGTAACTTATTCATTAATCACCCCCAACACAGCATGTCAAAAAATGTTGTTCAGGTGACAGTTTCTAGACCTGTTCATTGGAAACCGTCACACAAAACTGTCAAAATAGTTTGTGCCCGGTTGGTTTTTTGGGGACTTTTTAGTGACCCAACAAAAGGCGAGAGAAGTAACTTATTCATTGATCCCCTCCTTTTTTTAATTGATCACCCCCAACACAGCTGCCAAAAGACATTGGTCACGTCACGGTTTCTATTGAATGACTAACCAGTCCTGTTGTCTATAACTTTGAGAAAAGTCATTAACATACCAAATTTTGTTCGGACAATCTAATCTCTCCTTCCAATCTTTGATGTTGACAAGGTTCGGCTAATTCATTCTATGATTCATTTGCACCACCGGAGAAAGCGCGGATAAAAGAGACTCTCTTTTCTTAAGGTTATTGCATAATAAACCTAAAGAAGGTAATCATAGAATGAAATGGCCTAAACGGTGTGTCAACATCAAAAATGGGAAGAAGAGATTAGATTTTCCGAACAAAAATTGGTATGCTAATTAAGTATTTTTGTAATCAGTGCTAAATACATATTGTTATGATATACTGTCATTTCCGGGCCAACACCTGTGCAGAAGTGGAAGTGACCTGGGGACCGTAGGAAATATGCATATGCGTAGGTGTTCAAAAACAGGATGTTGAACACCCAAGCATGGGCATTCAAACGTGATAAAAGAAGACACAGCCCGCCAGACGGAGAGGAAGAAAACAGAGGACAGAGACCCAGAGAGCAGAGAAAAGCAGCAGCGGCTGGGCCAGAAGGCACAAGAATGATGTTCCTGTTGGGGACAGACTGTCGGTTCCCATTATCTCTCTCCCACTCTTCATTTTCCGGCTGACGAAATGTAACTTAAGAAATAAAAATATGTTCGCATATTTTTACAAACAACTTTTGAGTCTTCCATTCCTTCAATTCTCCAAGTTCAGGATTTCCTCCCCGCAAATGAGCAACCCTACGACGAGACAACCCATGTCGGCAGAACAGTATAAAAAGGTATACAACATACATCGATTTGGTGCTTTGGATCCCGCTATACAACAATATGATTTATGTATGGGTATATGTAGTGTAAAGTTGTTATAATGACAAATATTTTCGCGCAAGTTTGACTGCCAAAAAACGCTAATTTTTTTTAAATAGCCAAAAATGGCCAAAACACACTAAAGATGGTCAAAAATAAAAATGGTCGAAATGTTTAAACGTAAACATGCTAGTGCTTTTTGGTACTGCGAAAACAAGAAACACTGAATCTAGCACGAAACACGCTAAATCGACAACACTACTCAGCCACCAGAACATAAACAGTGGTGTCTTACCGGAAGTCGATAAACACTCTACTATCTAAGAGGAATAACTGAATACAGACAATGAGAATACTTATTTAACAAGTAGTGTAGATGAGGTACTCACAAATAGCAGAACAGAATAAAAGAACACATTATTTTTAATCAAACTTGACAAGTTTTTACCTTCATCTTAATTTCAGTTGAACTGAAATTAATTCATCTTCAGTTCAACTGAAATTAGGATGAAGGTAAAAACTAGTCAAGTTTGATTAACAATAATGTGTTACAATTACTTCATCCAATAATAATAAGAAGAAGAATAAAGAATAAAAGAACTCGAACAATTTATAAAAAATATAATGGCAAGCAACTTTGTTCAAAATGTATACAAGACAATAGAGTACAATACTGTAATAAGAAACAGTAAAAGTATAATCATGTTTATTCTGTGTTAAGTAAGTATTTATAATTCATACAACACAGTAATAAGAAGCTGTAGAGACAATAGTACATTCATGTTTGTTCTGTGTTCAGAATTTATCTGTATAAATCTGTTATGAATCTACTTTTAAGATATTAATATTTTGTGTTAAAGGTTCCCCCTCGACTCTCTTTACAATATCAATATTCTTTATCAAAGGGTTCCCCTTTGCCTCATGCAGGGGGAGTAGGCCCCCCTCAAAATCATAGATCAATGCCAACTGGCCCAGCTGCCCACCCCCCTCTGTTCTGGGCTGCAGTCAGCCCGTGGAAAATAGACTGTGATTCATGGCTGCCACTTTTGTCACAAGACGTAATAAAATAATAATAATAAAATCCTGCTATGTTTGGTTTAGAAGAAAATTAACTTTCTATAAAAAGTGGTAATGGTGTACTTACTCATTCAGTGGCAATACTGCACATGTACATGATGCATTTACAACAAAACAAAATAAAAGAACTAGAGTTATTTATTTTAAAAATGGTGTTGTTGTAAATAAGAATGAATAAATTGAATCTGTAAGTACGTCTTTTGTTACATTAAATCTGTCATAATAATCTTGTATTCAGAATTTATCTGTATTAATCTTTTATGAATGTTCTTTAAAATATTAATATTTTGTACTAAAAGATCCACCCTGGACTCTCTTAATATCAATATTGCTTACCAAAGGGACCCCCACCTTTGCCTCTACCAGAGGAAGTAGATGTATATGTAGTGTACATGATGTACTTACAAGTATCTGAACAGAATAAAAGAACTAGAATGTTTTATGAAAAAGGTAATGGCAAGCAATTATATTCA
>VCCN01000105.1:0-20828 GCA_006491835.1 Architeuthis dux
ACAACCAAGATGAGGACAGTAGTCTGAATAAATCTATGTATAATCCCATGAGGACAATAGTCTGAATAAATCTATGTATAATGCTCATTGTACCCTACAGCCTCTGAGCCACGCATTCCAAAGGGTACAACGACTGAAATGTGAAAATATAAACAAAGATGAGGACATTAGTCTGAATAAATCTATGTATAATGCCCATTACTGGCTAGTGTTTATAAAATTTTAAATAGCTGTTGCCATTTTTATGCAGAAATGCTGCAAGTTTGAAAAACAAAAGAAAGACATGAAGGTATTCGATATGACTATTAGTCTAATATTAGTTTGTAGTGAATATTTTTCTACTTCTCATTTTGCATCCTCATATTTCCTTTTTGCACATTAACCGCACCCTTTAGATGTTAGTATATTTTCCAACCCCCTTTCACTTTTATATATTGTTATAGCTGGTTGTTATTATTTATTTAGTTTTTATTTATTTATTTATTGCTTGTTTCTTGTTTTCTGCACCCCGCCCCACTGTTTGGGTTGTCATTTATAAAACTATACATTTTTTCTTTTCATTCCAGCTGTATCATCAGACTACAACTCCGACATCAACATTCTTACCCCACCCGATTGGGAAAATATTTAATCGATCTCTTCAAATGTAGCATTCTCACCACATCCACCCATCACATCATCATCATCATGCCCTTCCCACCTCCTCCCCTCTCTTTTTTTTTTTTTTTAACTTTTTCATCTTCTGACATTGGGTAAGAGATCCAGGGATGAGAAACAATGGACAAACACATTGTTTAACATGAGGACTAATATTTTCCCCCAGGAAAATTCATCCCCATCCTTACAAAAGATTAAATAAAATGAAAGAACATTTTTTTTCCTTTTTATCCGTGTTTTTTTCCCCTACTCAGCTCCGAATATCTTCTGATTGATTTCTTTTCCTATCAAACCAGTCAGGTTTGATAATTTCCAGGCTATTTGAAATGTCCAAAAGATCCTCTTCGACATGTTATATGTTGATCAATAATTCTTTCCTCTTCTGAACAAGGTTATTCAATAGTCACTCTAAGTCAGCTAAAATAAAATATTCAAAAGTCTTTTTCTTTTCCTTTTGCTCAAGAATAAATAGTTTTTACTTTCCCAAAACACTTTGCACTTTCTTCTCTCCAAGCATGATAATATTCTTTTGTTGCCTTTATTATTGTTATTATTTGTAAGATTTGAAGATTTATTTGTTGTGTTCTGAAGAAACGGTAGTAAAAGACAAAACAAGAAGTCAATGCTTTAAATGTTTTATTCTTTTTATTAGGTGGGTATAAAAGTTTCCAGTGAAAAACTGGTTTTCAACTGTGCATTCAATATTTAGCTTTCAAAAAAAGAACTGGGAACCTTTGCACACAGCTATTACATATTGCATACATTTTTTGTTTTAGTTAATTGACTTAAAACCTTTGTTACTATTTCGACTTTGATTTGCAGTTTTGTTATTCTAAAGCTTGTAGCATTTCCGTCGTTTTTTATAATCATTGTTGCTCATCTTAATAGAAACAATCTAAGCAAAATATAATTGCTTTAGTTATAAACTTATTCCTCAACAATGTTATAATTATTTTATGGTAAAATAAAGTGTATTTTTAAATTCCTTCATATTTTATTGCAGTTAGTCTTAATTGAACAAAAAGTTGAAAATGTCTTTTTGAACAAAATTTCTATTTGTTAACATGTTTAAAATTTATGGTGTACTTTTTAAGTCCTATATTTACTTAGCTTGGCTTAGTATGACACAAGGCCACAAATGTCCCACACACTCAGGATCAAACTGACTATAGCAGCAATGCTTTGTGAGACTAGCTTACTGACCACTGTTAAATTTTGTATTATTATATAGCTATAAGTGCAAAGAAATTACAACATACTTTATTTAGATTATATAATGTTTATTCTTGAATATACTTGAAATAGTCTTTTTTTGACAGCAGTTAATTTTGCTAGCTTCAGTGTAGTTGGGCTGGGTTTAAACTAATAAGAAAAATGGTAGTTAAATTTGGTATATCCGATATCGGAATAAAGATTATTTTTTTAAATATTGATATTCTCGAATGTGACCGTCTTTTCATTTATGCTGTACCATGCGTTTGCTACTCTTGCCAAGAGGAAATTTTTTCGAATTCCAGTGGAGGTCTGAATTTGTAGTTATGGCTGTGTCCTCTGGTTTTATTGCAGATTGATGAAGTTAGCATTTTCTTATCAGGGCATTTTGAACGTCATTATCCACTCTCTGTATGTTGTTCCGGATTCTATAGACCTAGTAGGTCAGCAGGTTTTCTTCTGTATTCAAGGCTCTCTAGATTGAGTTGTTTTAATCTTTCAGTGTAAGATATATCTCCCAACCTCAGAATGATCTTGGTGGCACTCCTCTGAACTCTTTCTATGGCATCTGAGTTGTACTGCAGGAAGCAAACTCCAGATGGGGACGTACCAGAGACTTGTACAGCAGTAGGAAGCTCTCCTCATCCATGAATTTAAATGAGTGTCTTATGTAGCCGAATGTTTTATTTGCTGTATTCACTTTGTTTTGTATATGCACAGTGAAGTTAAGTGAGTTGTCTATATAAACGCCAAGAACTTTCTCCACTAGTTTCCTTCAGTGTGTTTAATCATGATGTAGTTCCTTTTTTGTTGTTGTTACTACCTAGGTGCATGACCTTGCATTTGTCGGGATGAAATTTCATCTGCATAGATTTGGCCCAACATTGCAATGTGCGCCACAAGTAGGTGTCCAGATTCATCAGACGTTAATGGGGAGTGGATCTTTGTGTCATCAGCAAACATACTTATGAGGGTACGGATATACCTTGGCAGATCATTCACAGTGAGAACAGTATCAGCCCAATACTAAAGTTTGGATTAAAATATATTGAAAATTGTATACCTTTCCCTAACAATTTAAAAGGTAAGGCATGCAAATAAAAAAGACAAACTAATTGAATCGATGAACATGAGTGATCACTTATATACAGTTACTGCTACACTCACTCTGTATGCAAATCATATTAAGAGACAAGTTTCAACTAAGAAACTTGTCTCTTAATATATTTTGTTTAAATGATAATTCATTTTTAGTTTTAACTTAGGAATCAGATTTATTACTTTTTCAGATTAACTGAATTAAGCTTTTGATGTTGGCTGGTGCAAATTCAGGATGTAAAAATAATGAAACAAATTATCATTATCCCAATTTACCTAACCCTAACATTACCAACATTTGTGTTGTAATGGGTTAGGTAATTTGTGATTAAGAGATGCAATAAAGCAACACTACTAGCTCTATTGGAGGGACCGCACTTCTTTAGGTACAAGTTTAGTGTAGTGGCAGTCTCTAAAAAGAAGTTGCAATTAGCTATGGAATTTCTGCTTGATAACCCAAATATTATTTTCCTTGAATGTCTGTTTAATTCTCAATATGAAGATGTTATTGGTAAAGGATCTTTTTCTTTTGAGACCAGCCATCTAATTTGGTTTTAGCTGTCATCTGTGCATGAATGTCAATTTACACATGCATACAAATATCATGTTGCTTCATGTACAACTCAACAGCTATTTTAAGGAAAGACCAAGTTGCATAATAATGAATTAATAAAAATTATTTTATTTTTTAAAGTTTTTAAAAATCAAACTATTTTAGCCTAAATGCTTATACTGTATATGCCAGAGTATAAGACAAATGGTTTACAAGAATATTTGGAGAACTGTAGTTAACTGCAACTCACCCAAGGCTCATAACTGTCCATCAAGCTTTGGTAGATGCTCCCCTAGTCATTGTTATTGTTTTTTTAAAAATTATGTGACTGTCTTGTATACCTGCATATATGGTAATTTTCTTTTTCTGTGTCATCTTTAGTTGAAAGTTACAAATACCTACCAAATAAATTAGCCATCGTTACAATTATTGATGAAATCCATATGTCCATTATGTTGTATTGCTAATTGTAGGTGAGCAGACCCCTAGATAGCAAACATATGATCTTTTATATAAGATTAATATCATAGTGACCTCAGCCACAATATTTGCCAATTCCATTTTCTGCACTGATAACTATTATGTTACCTCATATTTCCTCTAACAAAAATAACTGATCAAAGAATCAACATTTTTACAGCATGACATGTCTTTCACCCATGTTTGAATTCATAGGATTTGGAGAACTCTAATGTACATCAGTAACATAAGCATACATAAGTATGTTAAAAAGATTTTTTTTTTTAAATTTAAAAAACAAGCATTATTACTTCCATTTAGATTTAAGTTTGGAATATTTCTGTGTGCCTAGCCTGTTTTTAGTTAAATAATCGAGTAAAATGCTTTGGCATAAATAATTCTAGGTGGCTCTAGCTGTGGCTTTGAGACTCCTGGGACATCCCAAAGCTTTCTATGACTGCTGGGATCCCATAGATCTCTTAGAAATCTACTCACCCCAAAAATAAACACAAAAAACAATAAATGTCTACTTCGTTGTGAGTTGTATCCCATCATAATTTTGGTTCTTCAAAATATGGAAAAGTTTTCTTGAACCAGTGAATAAAAATGAACACGTTTTTGGCTTTTATATACCCGTTTAAAAGTTCAGGCTTTAGGCAACTTAATAGGTTAATGTTGAAAGGGTTAAGGGAAAAAAACATTGGTTTTTATATGAGTGCTACATAAGTTGATTTCAAACCATTATAAAGGGTTCTTGTATTTATTTGTATAATTCAAGGTATCTATGTGTTAGTTATTAAATCTGGACTACATTTGTGTCAGCCTGATCGCAAGACCATCCAAAATCATGAGATCTAAGATATTAAACTATATGGCTCCTTTGTTTCATCTTGAAACAAAAAGCAAATAAACTTTTTCTGTAGTCAATCTTGTCAATTTCACAAAAACCTCTAGAAATATAATTGTACATTATCACATACACAATGATATATAATATTAAAAGTCTGATTATGTTGGTGACTTAAGTAGCCAAAATGGTGCATTGTAACCTGAGGAATTGAAATATGGTATCCCTAATATGTGCTAACTTAAAGAATGCTAAAAATAGTGTGGGGTCCCCTCCCCAAAAATTATTTCTCAATGTAAATAATTATTAAATGCTAATTATAGAGTAGTCTCCCTTAAAACAATCTGGGTGCAATCTGGTCTTTAAATGTTCATTCTCGTCACATCATGTTACACTACTTTTCTCTCAAAGGGTTGGCTTACTAGTAAACTATAAAAATATGTACTAATAATTCTATTTTTGACTAGGAATAGTTCCTTTCAGGTTTAAGTCCTCATAGTGGCTAATTTGTTGGCTAGGTATGCATAGCCATAAATTATTGAATATTGTTAAAGCCCAAGTGGTGAAAAGATATTTGTATGAATTGGTTTTTTGCTATATAAGGTTATGAAAAGAATTTTGATAAATCAAAACTGAAAATATTTATTTAGTTTTTATGAATTTTCTTGAATCTTTGAAGGTAAATTTAGTAAAATGATTTTGTATAGAATTAAATATTAAATTTATTTTGTAGACTTTTGTTACTGAGCAAATTCAAAGATGAAGTAATATCATTATTTCATGGATTGTACAGATTAGTAATTTTTTTCATTGCTTTTCTTCAATTGAACCCATTTCAGCTGGTACATTCTCCAGCTGTCTTCAGGTATATGTGGCTTTGGGTATATATTTACATTTGGCAAACCTATTGAAATTCAGCTAATTAATGAAATTTAATAAAACTTTCAATATTTATCCATCGATTTAGTCATTTAATTATGAAATGGTTACTTAATTTCTGGCATCTTGATGAATATCAAATGGTTAGCAAAAAGTTGTTTACATGAAACAAACAAAGTACACACATAAATCTGTAAAAAAAAAGTAAATACATAATAAATTAAATGTGACATAATCGTCAACATTTACTTATATTTAAAATATTACTTATTTTATTACCATAAATTAAATAAAAATATCACTGATTGTATTAAAATTCATCTAAATGTCAATTTATGACCAAATGACACAACCAAATATATCTAGATCTAGATGGAAACATCTAAATTGTCAACACTTCAACATTGCAATACACACCAAAAATAAGAATTTATTTAAAATCATACTGCAACAAAGTCAACTTAACTCAATTAATCCTATATTTCAAAGTGCAGCACTAATCGTGATTTTTAGTGCGTTGAACCCATAAGACCTTTGTTTCGAAAGCCCCCTGCTTTCTATTTACAATGTAACTATACTGCTAAACTGGATCCTTTCTGCCATTCATACAGGAGTATGGCTTATATGAATATCTTCCCTTCGTTATGATTTTATTTCTTTTATGAATTCACTTATTCTTTTTTTTAACTTCATTTTTTAAACCAGCTTTTCAAATTTTTATCTTTTTATATGTAATTTTTTGCTGCCAAGCTGCCACGCAATAAATGAACATCGTCATCAGACCATGTCTGAAGTGACTGGTTTGTCTTGGAGTTTCTGCAAAATTCCTGCCTAGTTTGCTCACAGAACTAGTTTCTTTCCACCTAATAAAACATTTTTAAAAAAAAGTAATTCTGGTTATTTATATTATATGCTTTTTCTGCTTGTATTTGATTTACTTGTATTGACTTTGTCCGAAGTGACAAGTGTCAGTCGATGGTTTATCTCTATAACAATATAAACTGCATATAATATGTTGCTATGTTATTTTGCTGAAATCAAACAACAAAATAACTATGTGATATTTTAAAGATGTGTTAGAATAAGATTTTGCATTAGACAAATAGTGTTAATATAAGGTGAAAAACAATCCCAAAGGCTGCATTATTTTTTATGCAGTTCATGTATGTACAAATATATCCTTATTATTGTATAATGTCAGTAGAAATGCAGTAAGTGAACTATAATTTATAAACCTTTTGCGGGCCTGGGCAGGCGTTTTCATGTAGCAATTGGGGGATTTGTTTCTAAAAATGGTCCATCCAACCAATGGAAGAGAAGATGGAAAATCCCAACTTCAAAGGCATCCCAGCAGAAAGCATAAGTGGCATGCATAAGGGCACACAAGGATGCATAAAAAAAGGTGGTGACCAGCCAACTTGGAAAGGATAGGGACCCTACCTTGTATCATCCAATAGTCAGACACAGTAGATAACCACTGTGTCATCCTATATTTAAGATATGGAACCTGAAGAAAAAGAACATATAAATGGCTTGTGGCTTTTAAAACTTCATTACCTTTGGTGTTTATTCATTATTAGAATGAGAATTGGGCATTCATCTAACTACAATTGAAGAAATATGTGTGTGTATGCACTGTGATTACTTGGCAACTGGCCATTAAATGAAGTTGACATTAGATATATTAATACACAAAGCAGTATATTGAATATTCCAGTTTGAACTTGTTTGAGTCACCAGTTCTCATGAAATCTAATAAAAATAAATAACAAATTATAGATCTTTCTTCAGTTTCTATAAATTATCTCCCTTGACTTCTGCTTTATAAAATATCTAAATTGGCAACAGTGAGAAGTAACAGAAATATTTTGAAAGCCGTAGTTTTGTACAATGGAAGGAAAATTGTTTTACATTGCAATTATGGCAGGCTGTTCCACACACATAAAGTCCAAACATGCACCTTTTGAATGGGCACTGCCCTAGTTTATTGTAAATAACAGATTACAATTGCTAATTCTAAATCAATAAAACTCAACACCGACATAGCTTGGTAACATTTACAAATTACCCATTTTCCATGCTGACTTTTGCTTTTTAATCTTGAGAACAAGTTGTGAAAGCTGTATTGGTGCAGCCAAACCATGATTTAATGGTTATTCATTTGCCAAACTCTTGTTATATCACTGCCTTTGGAGATGCTTGTTTTTCCTATTATTATTTCTCTAACTCCTAAAATCTGCCCCCCCATACAAAGTTATTAGCAACATTGACACACTTTATTAAATATAATTAAACAATTGTAAGGTGTAAATAACTCATGGTATAAGCTGAACAGAATGCTAATAAAGTTAGGCTATTTTTACCTTTTTAATGAATATATTTTAGTATATTTTTTAGTATATGATTTGCAATTGCATCTTTGAATTCAAGGTACATTGGTTGGGAGGGGAGAAAAACAAAAAAAATAATATTTACTATTTATTTATCTTGAAGTTAATAACTAATTTTAGTAAAGAACTAAAATAAAATTAAAAAATGAGAATTCTTGTAAATATACCATTTAAAAGAAAAAAACCCCCAAAACTAGCAATCGCTACAGAAAACCTTTAAAACTGAAGTGTTAAGATTTTTATTCAGTTAGTAATGTTTGAAACTCAGTCACTTTTGATTTGTAGATCAATCATATTAAGTAATAATTTAGACTGGTTCTCAGTATCCAAAGTCTCATTCCTCCCATTGCAATTTTGAATTGTCATCTAGTAATGTTTTTACCATTATACTTTTCATTATACATTCCTCCACAGACTGAAGTTGAAAGAATCCTTATCTAAATCAATGATTCTCTGCTCTTGGGAGCAGAGTGCATCCTGTTTGAGAATCATTGATTTAGATAAGGATTCTTTTTATAGACAGAATCAATTTGTTTTATGCTTAATATTTTACAAATAGTTTGTTAATTTTTTAAAGGCACTGTTATTTACTGTTGACAATCAAATATTATGGATTCTTTGAGAGTTATCTCCCTTGTTAAGGTATAGTCTCATCTTTCATTTATCTCTTGACTCATAAACTGACATCATTTTTCATTTTACAAGCTGCAACTTTTGTTATGTAATCTTTCACTTGGCATTTGAATATTTAGTCCTGTAGAACCTCAGGATAACATGAAATAGGGTACAAATGTGATTTTTTTGTTGCTTTTTTGTTGTTGTTGCTGGAAAAGATTGTTTAGAGGGCGCTGTTTCAGATGTTTGTTTTGTTAATTGTGAGCAATTCTTTTTGATTACATCATTAGCCACGCCCACTTTTTCGCCATAAAAATCTACTAAAAATGTACTTTTAGAGATAAACATATGTTGGGTATCAAATTAAATCTCTCTTCATATAGAAACCAAATATGAGAATGGAAATCATAAAATATGTCCAAATAGATTATTAAAGTGAAATGACGTTACCAAGAAAAAAAACAAATTTACCAAAGTTGTGAGTTAAATTCACTGACCAGGATGACTATTTTTCATGATGCTATAAAGCAGCTAGTACCAAATTAATTACTAGAAAGGCTTTGAAATATGAAGAGTAAATTTAATATCAAGGATGGAACAGTTCAAAAAGTGAATCAAGAAAATAATCTAATCCTCACCCACAAAAGGTGTTGCTGACTACAACTTATTACTCAAAGCTCCTTTAAAACCATTCAATCAAACTGCAATAAAATACCTTAAGACAATTTCAGAAACCATTCCACTGCTGAATCCGAAACAATCCTTTCGAATGTTATCTTTGCATTTATGCACATGTCCATAACTTATTGCTGTCTCAAGACAAAGGCAGATGTGAAGTTCATAACTGCTTTATTTTTTCTGTTCCGGACATTTTAAACTTCAGTCAGCAATTGTTGAGAAAATGGATAATATCGCCCATCATGCAGTCATCTGCTACTGCGACACTAAAAAAGGTGACCTTTCCTACAGCCTGGTTAAAAAGTCGGCAGCTAAATTGCACGATGGGTGATATTGTCCATTTTCTCAACAATTGCTGACTCTCAAGTTTCAATTGTCTGGAACGGAAATAATAAAACAGTTATGAACTTCGCATTTTCTGTGTAATCATCCGAAGACTTGAATTGTATGTGAATTTAGTTGGAACTGTGTAACTCATGTCCTTGTACCTTAGGCCATGAACTTATCAATCACCCCCCGTATTATCCCAGTTATAATTTTGAAGGAAATTGTTTTGTTTTCAGTTTTTTATTTGCAATGAATGTCGACAGGTACTATGAATGCCAAAATCACTTTCTTTCAGACCAAACTAGTATTCAAAGTGGTCATAAAACAGGAAGGGAAAAGTGAGTGGGCAAAGAAAGAGGAATGTTTTTCTCTTTTTTACATCACACTACCTATTTATCATTGTTTTAAATCAATCTTTGAAATAAAAAAAATATGTAAGAATGCGTTCATAATTTAAGAAGCTAAGACACTTTTTTAACATCTCATATTGTAAGTGTAGGGTTAGGGAGTACACAAATAGACACTTTTTGGATACAAACGAAAACATAGCAAGGCTCGAGAAAACTAATCAATGTCCATTTTCAGGGAGTCTTTTTTTAAATCTCACAGCTTTATATTCTTTTAAAAAAAAAATCAATTGGAAACGAATACTTGTATTACAGAGA
This sequence comes from Architeuthis dux, assembly GCA_006491835.1. Classification (NCBI taxonomy): domain Eukaryota; kingdom Metazoa; phylum Mollusca; class Cephalopoda; order Oegopsida; family Architeuthidae; genus Architeuthis; species Architeuthis dux. The sequence continues at coordinate 10,381 of VCCN01000105.1, forward strand.
CAAATGTTGCCAAATGCTCTCAAAGATTGTGTAAACAATGTTGCAGATTTTGAAAAGAGTCTTGTTTTTACATAGATATTTGTTTACAGGAAGAAAAAAGAAGTTTGTTGATCAATTTCTATGATACTGATATCATTGAAATGTGTACTTCATGTTGAATTCTTTTTGCAAAATCTCCTGCCGCATTTTAAAAATTAAAAACATATATAGCGGTGTCCTTACTGTCCAAGAGGCACTATTACTATCTATGTATTTTCCTCAGGAAATACTGTATAATTATGCACTCGTATAATGCACACTGCTAATTACAGGCACTGAAATCCTGGGAAAAAAAAATTTCTTGTTTATAATACACACTGACTTTTCATTAGTATCATCTATTATCAAATTTACATCTTTGATGCATGCTTCACTTGTGAAATATAATGAACATTTAATGTTATTACCATAGAAAAATGTAACATTATTATAGTGATTTAAACTCTTTTGTTACACATCATCAGATAGCTTATAAGTCACTTTCAGTCATGCCGTCCTGAATATGGCCACGCACTTGGCCGAGAAAGGCGTAACATTTAGTTCTTGTGTATAATGCGCACCCCTAATTTTTAGGCTTAAAAATCTGGAAAAATTGTATTATCTGCAAATAAATACGGTAGATGTCTGTGTTGTTTTGTTAATATATATTTGTACATCTCTAGTGACTAGATAAAGAAATGTTATAAATTGTTGTTTTTTCATCTTACCTCATCTTTCCAAAACACTATTTTCAAAGTTTCAACAATATTAAGCTGATGGGGTTCTGTATACATCCTGCTCCAGCATGCAGATATCTAGATAAAGAAATGTTATAAATAAAAACCCCAAATAATCCAAAGTAATCGTAAATAAACCTTAAAAACAAAAAGTTATTATTTTGTTTTTCATCTAATATAAGTAAGATGTCTTCCATCGGATACAGCACTTTGGTCTAAAATCACTTTTGTCCCAACAATATCTCCAAAGGTCCTCAATGAATTTCAATGACATTTTGTCAAATGGGCCATGGAAGAATTGATGAAATTTTGGGGTAGATCCAGAGATTTTTTTTTTTTTTTTTTTTTTTTTTTTTTGATTGAGACATTTTAATAAATTTTGCGACATATCCTGGAATTTCTTTCCTCTCAATTGAAAAAAAAAAATCCCACCATTCAACAAAATGTGATAGAAAATTTTTGGAGGTATTGTGGGGACCAAAGTGATTTAGACAAAACTGATATTTGCTAAAGTGATGTAAATAATATTTTATTCATTGGTTTTGTGATGAATTTCTTTGATTCATTTTTTTACTTTTGTCAATTCTTGCGCTAAAAAGTAGCTTTTTTAGCACATATTACTTTGTTTTTTTTCACATTTATTTATAAAAATAATCTTTTTCCATTTGGACCCCATTCTGCTCAAAATCCTTGGTCGGTTGAGTCATTTTGGATTGTAGAAAACTACTCTAAACATTCAGTTGATTTTTCATAAGTTGATTGTAAAATGCATAGAAATCACTTCATATTAATCATTGTCTCTCTCTCTCTAAAGTCTCTGTTCCTCTAGTGCTTAAGGAATATTAGATTTTGTGCTTACAGATTATACCAAAAGCAGGCAGGACATTTGAGAAAGCAATTTTCAAATTAGTTTCTTAAAAAAACTCATCTTTTTGAATGTCTGTAATTATTTTCCACAACTTAAAAGGATTATTTTGTTGGCAAGTTGAGGAAAAACATTTTGGAAATGTGAGTTAAGGTGTAAAACAAATAACATTTTTCTTTACTACCCTTTCTATTTTTCTGCTGCTGATGTTGGTTAAAAATGTTGTTGTCCACTGCCATGTCTTGGTGGAAATATGCATGGTCAAAATATATATGAATATAATACATTTTTTTTTGGGGGGGGGGATTTTCTTTTAAATGTACAGCCCTAAAACACACATATACACTGGACAAGGTTTAAATGTTACTATATTATGAAAAAATAAAAGGAATCACTGTTGATAACATTCTTAAGCTTCTTGATTTAGGGAATAATTTTAAGCCAAATTTAAAATTAGTTTAACTTTAATATTTGCTCTTGCAAATATTAAAGTTAAAAAATTTTGTCTGCATTTCTGAGGGGAGGAATAATAATTATTGTACACTGATTTACTTGGACTAGTGTCCACATTTTGGTTGTTATAGTCATGTTTTGGCCATTGTACCCTCCGACCTTCAGGTATCTGTGGTTAACCTTCTGAGAATTTCAAACCGACACCCTTTATTCACTTCACGGGGGTAGATTGTTCTCATTCCGCTGTCCATGCCATAAGATATCCTCTAGCATGGACAGCACTGTGGATTGAATAACGGGTTCAGTTTGAAATTCCAAGAAGGTTACCAACTAGACACCTGAAGAAGGTCGGAGGGTACAATGGTCAAAACGTTGTGACTGTTGTGTTGTGCTAACACTAACAGAGACAAATACCTTGCCCATAATGACGGAAGTGAGTTTCCCGTCATGCGCCGTGCTAACGGAAAATAAAGGAGCACACACGCGGAGAAACAAGTTCGCCTCCACGTGGTGCCAACAAACCGCGTGGAGATGGAAATTCGGACATCTGCCGTTACTGTGACAACAGCACATCATTTCTGTCCAGCCAAGGAGAGGGAATGTAGAAGCTGTTACAAGATTAACCATTTCGCACGGGTCTATCGGTCATCCAGGCACAAAATCAACCGAATTTCGTCGAATATATCCGGGCGTGCGACTAAGAGAGCTCCATCCTCATATCCATCCAGTGACGAGTTCGTTTTTACGGTCAATGGCAGGCAAGTCCAAAATTCTAATACCCCTGCCGTTACTGCCCATATAAACAGGACTCCAATAACGTTTGTAGTCGATATGGTGCCAATGTTAACATTCTCACTGGGCAGGCTACGATGGCATGCCGGGCCGACCCAAGATACGGAGGCACACGGGCACTTCCCGTGCGTGGACTTATCTATGCTAAAATTGCACGGAATGGAATCCACACAAACACGAAACTGTACGTTGTGGATTCCAGCGGTCCGAACGTTCACAATCTTTTGGGCGCTGAATATCGTCAGCGCACAACAAGCAAAGTTGGAAAAGAAGTTAAATTTGTCCGAGAAGCGTCTCGCTGAAATTTAAAAGCAATTAGACGAAACACGCGGAATGAAACACAAAGCCAGTCAGACTCTAACACGAAAACAGACAACACAATACACCAGCGGCGGAAACGGAAATCAAGACAACAAGAAAGATGCAAAACGAAAAGTACATGACATCTGTCGTAACAGCACACACGCAGAACCATTGGACCCGGGTGATCACAAAACAAGAAAAAAAAAAGTTGGACTCGGGTGATCAAACAAAAAAAGGGCGGGGGGAAGGGGGGTAAACATGAAAATAACAAACATTCATACAGAGGACCTACACCAACTTTGCAAACAGCCCACAACATAAATGGAGGACCTCGCATCTTTCTTACTGAGAAGGGAAGGGGTGTTGTGTTGGGCTAACACTAACGGAGATAAATATCTCGAGTTACCTCCCTTGCCGCAGCCCATAATGACGGAAGTGAGTTTCTGGTCATGCGCCGTGCTAACGGAAAATAAAGGAGCACAGTCACTTTTCCTCCGAGCGTTCGCAGTTAAACAACATATGTCTTCGTCCTTGTTCCTTTGCTTCATCTTCCTTTTCAGTGAGATTCCCAAGAGACACTACAGTGACTATAACAACCAAAATGAGGACACTAGTACAAGTAAATCAGTGTATAATAAAGCTAAAAACTTACGTATTTATCTTTCTAACATTCTGTTGAAGATGATACTGTTTAAATTTTGACAAATTATGTAAGCAAACATGACTAATTAACTTAATGTCAGCATAAATAGTTTAATTTGAGCTGGAATTTGGTCTTTGTAGTTTATTGATATTTAATTCCTACAATATTGAAAAGTCAGAAAAAGGTGCATTTTATAGAAACTGAACAAAAAGTAAGTCTGTCTGTAAGAAATGATGTTTAATTCAGAATATGATAGCATTTTGACCAAAAGTCTGAATATTATAAACAATGATTCCTTGGAATTAAATACTAATATTTACTATTCCTCTGAGGAATATATAAATGAAAAGAAAATATTTTTATTTTTTTTATCATATTGTCAACCATTAATTACCATTAATTTGTTACTAGTATTTTATTTCATCTTAGCAAGTGAAGTTGTGATATAAAAAGCAACTGAACAAATTAAGATGAAAGTAAAAAATTAAGGGTAAAAAAATAAGTTGCCAAATTAAGTAAACCTAAGCTTTATAAAATGAATGATATTTTATCTAAAAATTTGCATTAAACAAAAGAAATGTTTCTGATGACATTTGGTATTTTTCATTAGAAATCATTATAGCTGCAATAACATTTATTCAAAAATCTAGGAACAAATCTTTAACCTTTAAAGGAAGTCAATGAAGTTTTCTTTATTCATGACAATATCTTTCATTTAGTATATTTCTTGATGTCATCGGAGGTTGTGGTGGTGGTAGACTAGGTGTGGAAGAGGGTGTGTACTGTCTCTATTATGGCTCCCTGCAAAGCAAAAGCCAAACACTACTTTCTCTTTTTGCAAAAATGAGAGTGTCTGTATTTGAATTCTATTAGAGGGTTATTATTTTTGAAAAGAAACTAAAAAAAACTTGTTACAGTGTAACAAGTTGTTTTAGTTTCTTTTCAAAAATGATAATCCTCTAATAAAAAAAAAAGTTGAAGTTTGTGCCTTTTTCAACTCGACGGTGAGAATCTGTGGGAGCCGATTTTGGTGATTTTGTATCTTAAAAGTCTTGTGTCTTAAAAGAAAAACCAAGTCTGGCATCTTAAGAAAAGTAAAATCCAAGTCTGGCATCTTAAGAAAAGACAAAAACAAGTCAAGATTTCTGAAGTTGTCGAAAGCGCAGCAATTCGTTATGGAGGAAGTTATGGGATAATCGGTTTGGATGTCAATGCATTTGTAGGATGCTGTCCATCAGCAAAACCTACATATCACTTGGCCTTGGTGCGGTCGGTATTTCACTGAATGCGTATATCAGCGAAGTCAAACACCCCCACTTCGGAGATGCACTCGGTTTTGAGATCGGGAGGAGACGGGGTGGAAATGACTGCTTGAGGTGCGGCAGGCAAAAAGCCGAGTGAAACAGGTCGCCCACATATATTGACGTAGTTGACCGTAGGTGACCCATATGTTGAGTGCCAGCAACCCGGATGTGGCAAGTTGCTGGCTATAACAAGCCCAGGCCGCGAGGGCCCGGCAGTTCGCGCTTAGCTCGCCACGAAAATGGCAGTTGTCTGGTAAGTTGAAGTTTTAAAAGATTTAGTGGGTTTGCTTCTCATTGAGTCAAGGAATATTTCTGCTTGGAGACATCCTTGCAATTAGCAGAAATACAGTTTAGTTCAGAGAATCACTGAATGCATCAGTTGAACTTGAAGTGAATGGGGGTAAAAAAGGGAAAGTTCTCCAAATTGTTGTTCGTAGTTTTTTTTCCAGCATGTAGGTTTTTGGTTGCTGATGAGATTTCTACGAAGACCTTGTTTGGGCAAAGTAAGTTTGATTTGGATAAGACAAGTTTTTGTTTTTTTTGTTCGTAATTTTGCCATTTTCTTTTTAACTCGCTAATATTGATACATCTGGGTGTCAGCGAAAGTAAAAGGGTAATCCGTAGATTTATTTTTGTGTGGCGGTTATTTTTTTAAAATGTTGAACTTGTTGAAAGAAAGAAGGTTATCATGTTCTAAATCAGGTCACCGTTTTGTAGGTTAATATATTTGAATGTCACCATTTTGTATATACTTGTGCCACCTCTTTGTAGGGACACAAGTCCGAGGAGGAATATGGCAGAACATATCTCTCTGTCTACAATTATAATATCAGTCTTGTTCAATGAAATAAATGGATGGGCAAACAAATATATAATTTATTCAATAAAATGAATGATTAAATGAATGGATATTGATTGGGGAAAATAATGCTTGTTGCATTGAGGAAATGTTCAGGAAAAACAATGCTTGTTGCTTTAGGAAAATGTTCAGTTTGAATGGAACGAAAGGGTCAATAAGTTGTTGTAATGTGTGTATATGTGAGCGAGTGTATGTAAATATATACATACGTGTGTAAATCAAATCAAAGACTTTACATACTTGCCTTGTAAATGTGAGAATTTGCCTTTGCATACATATATGCACGAGTCACGACTTGCCTGCGCACACAGTTGAATATATATGTGTGTGTGTGTGTGTGTGAGAGAGTATACAGCCGATGCCAGCAGGCATCGGAACTGCTACTGGCTTGAAATTGTATTTGGCTGGTATTTATAGGCACAGGTGAAAATTAGATGAATTTTCGTTGGTCGAAAAGTCCAAAATAATTGTTGGCTGTTGAAGTTTGCGCCTTTTTCAACTCGACAGCGGGAATCTGTGGGAGCCGATTTTGGTAATATTTGAAGAATAAATGAGGAAAGGTGATGGAGCCGACACTACAAATTATATTTTTCATGTTTAGAAACGGAGATGTTTGTCTTTGAAAAAGTTGTTTCCGGTATAAACAATGGGACGTAATAATTAGCATATAGAACAAATAAAATAAAATTCAATAAAACTAGAGATTTTTTATTTGGGAACTTTGTCGTTTTTTTTAAATAGAATATATTTAAAAGGCTTGTTTTATGTATAAAAAAACCCCCCAAAAACCAACCTTTATCTATAACTTACATCTGAAACTTAAATGTCATGTATCTTAACTTTTTTAGCGTAAATAAAAATGTTTATTTGTGAAATTTATTTTAAAAACCTGTATTATCATTTATATAACTTACACCTGAAACTTATTGGAGCAGCTGTTTTTTCACGTACCAAATTATCACGCTTACAAAAAGTATAAATATATAAAATTCAATTAAAAAAAATCAAAAACCGAAAACCTGTTTAAACTGCAAAGATACCCCTTAAATTTGATATATCTTAACGTTTTGAGCGTAAATAAAAACAAGTGTTTGTGAAATTTATTTTGTTTTATTTAGTAATTTTATTTCATTTTGATCTTTTCGGTAATTTGTATATCTTGTTAAATTATTATCGGTAAAGTGTTGCCGTTGAATTGATGTCGGTGAATCTGCCGGCTCCCGTTTATTATATGAAGAGATAATCATAAAAAGATAAAAATCGGAAAATACTAAAATTGCGTGTATCCTGAGTCAAGGTAGGTAAGTTCCTAAGATTCTAGAGTAATTTCCCTTGCACCACTACCGTTACCTTCGAAGACACTACATTAAAATTTAAACAAATTATGAAGTGAAAATACAATACTCTTTAATAAACAGTTTTAATGAGAATTTGTTGAATAAAACATATTTAAAATTATAATTTATAATCTCCTTGTGCCATTTGTTCATGTTTGTGCATTACATTCAATGTATTATTATTATTACTAGTTTACCCATACCTTCAGAAAATGACAGCAATATTTAAGTAATTTTGCAATTGCATTTTACTTAGAACATTCTGATGCAGAGCATTTTCTTGTTCATGTTCAATATTTCCTGAATATTAAATTAAACATTATGATGGACAGCATTTTCTTGTCATGTTCAATATTTCCTGAATACTAATCTAAATGTAAAGTTAAGTCCAAACAAAAAGATGGGCGACTTTTATTTGTTTGTGTATAAATTTTGAAAAGTGTTACAAAAATATGAATATACATATATTAATACACATATGTCGATTTCTCAGATGAAAAATGTTTTGCTCACAATAATTTACAACTAACATTCAATTCACCATTGAATAATTATGGCATTTTATTTATGAAGTTTAACATAACATAACATTTTATTTTACCACGTCATCAGCATATGAAATTCTATTTTTACTTCATCATCGTGTGGTGACGCACAAAATTTGACAAATAAATACAATTTGCGTTTTATCATATGTGGCGATTATTATTATTGTTATTGTAATTGTAATAACATTTCTTTTTTTTTTCTTTAATGTTTATTTTTGCATCCCGTAGAGCCGGGTCCAAAGTAGGATATTGGGGCGCTATGTGGGAGTCTAATCTAATCGTACTTTCTGTATTATGTGGGCTGTTCCAAGTAGGGCGATCTTTTGGACTACATCGATGTTGATGTTACCTGGGATACGGTTGGTGAACTTTTCTGTTCTCTTCTTCACAAGTCCTAGAGCTCCGATGACCAATGGTGGGTTTCATGTCCCACATCCTGTTGATCTCGATTTCCAGTTCCTTGTACTTGGATATTTTCTCAGTCACTTTCACGGATGTGTTTCTGTCGGATGGTATTGCTATGTCGATGAGCATGAACCTTTTTTTCTTTTCTGTCCTGGATAACGATGTCAGGTCTATTCGCTCTTATTCCTCTGTCAGTTTGGAAGGGCATGTCCCAGAGGATGGTGACTTCGTCATTCTCAGTGACAGTGTTAGGTTGGTGCTCATACCATCTTTCAGGTGTTTTGATTCTGTATTTCCTACAGATCTTCCAGTGTAGGTATGCCGCTGCCTTGTTGTGACAGTTCCGGATATCCTGAGACGATTTGCTCGACCGTTTCTTCGTATTTTCCACAGATCCTGCATTGTGGGTCTGTTACATCCATTATTATGCGATGGTGATAGGATCTGGTTGCGAGGCTTTGGTCTTGTGCAGCGATGATCTTGCTTTCAGTCCGGTGCTCCTGCTGAGGAGCATCGGACTGAAAGCACTGGAGTGTCGTTTGTTGGTCTACATCCGCTTCTTTCACCCATCTAGGGTACGTCCCATGCATATTCTTTTGCTCCCATATTTGCAGTTGTTGTCCATGTTGTTTTACCTTCTGCTTTACTCGTTTGGCGAAAATGGTGATCGCCCCTTTTATTATTGGTGGGGTTTCGGGGATATCAAGTTGTTACTTGAAGAGTGCAACCTCTTTTTTATGGAGTGGGTCTGGTGTTTTACTATTTGGAGGAGTGGATCATCTGTTTTTGACAGGTGGGCATCTAACCTAATAGTGGTGGTCTTGAACGTAAGTTCAAGTTGGGCTAGGCCCCGCCCCCTGACGCTCTTGGCAGGTAGAGCCTGACGACATCTGCTTTCGGGTGATGCATCTTCTCCTTGGTAAGCATTTTCATTGTCTTGGTGTCCAGTCCCTTGATGTCATTCAGCTTCCAGTTGATGACGTTGAAGCTGTATGTTACTACAGATATCGCTTGGAGCCTATTGGCTGCATTGAGCTCACTTTTGAGTATCATACGCACTCTCATGAAGTACTCTTTCCGGATCTTCTCCTTATTGGTATGCCATCTCTTTCGTTCTCCCCTAAGTACTTGTATGTGTCATCCTGGTCTAGTCCCTTGATCGGGATGTTGATGTCAAGGTTTATGTCCACAGTTCTGGTCAGCTTTCCTCTCCTGAAAGTGGTGAGTCTTGACAATGGTGAGTAGGCCTTTTAGTTGTCGTCTACGTAGAATAGGTGGTTCCGCTTGACGTTCTGCGTTGCGTACCCATAGCTGCTGCTGTTTAGCAGGTTGCTTAGAGGCGCTAGTGCTAGGCAGAAGAGTAGAGGTAATAACGAGTCCAGTTGGAAGATCCCACTTCTGATGTTGATCGGTCTCGATATTATTATTATTCATGAATCTGCATGTCCATACCAGATGTCTGGTGGTCATCACTGAAGACTGAGTGACAGCAAGTCGCCTCAAATCTCCAGTAGTTCTTACAGACCAAAGCAACGCTGTGGTTAGTACTGTTCCAACCTTCCCCCGAATTTCTAACTCGTCTAACATGATCACAGTAGATGTATGGTGGTCGCTATTCTCAAATTTCCAGCACCTTTCTCAGTATTGTTGAACCTAGTAGACCCATGTTATTCTGTAAACCATGTAAATCGGCCATCTTAGATTCACATGCAATCTCGTGTTATATCGACCTTTAAACGCGCCGAAAGTTCAGGGAAAGATAAAGGAAAACTAACTAGCTGTGACGGTAAGGGAGGCAACCAACATTCCAGGTCTCCTCTGAAACTGCTTCACCATTTCTAAAAGATTGATGAGTGGAGTACTTCTCTACGTCCAATGAAAAAATATCCAACAAAAAAAGGAATTTATACATATATAGACAAATACACAACATGCCACATACTGATATGGGCATGTGCTATATAGATACGTACTACATACCACACACATACTACATACAAATATATACACATGACTCACATAACAATTACACAGACACATATGGCACATATATATAGACATACATAGAAGGATGTATTTGGTATGTGTTATGTTATTTGGTTATAAAAAAAAAAGAGTTTATATATACATACATATGCATATATATACATACATATACACACATATATACACATACATATATAC
>VCCN01000113.1:2800-16893 GCA_006491835.1 Architeuthis dux
GAATTGAGCATAACATTTCAGAAAATCAACTGACTTGAATATGAGCCGAGTTCCTTTTTTGCCATAACGTCATCATGGGAGATATCCCCCTTTTTATACGTTTATGGCATTTGGTCAGGTGTCACCAAAACATGAATTTCTTACATCTTTAACATATCGATCGTTGTTTTCATGTCGTAAAAGTGCTGATGAAAAAACCGTATACTACCTACATAGCATTTCATACAGAACCATGGTAATCAATCGAGTTAAAACAACGGCCATTATCGCTCGCTAATATGCATTGTGTCTTTTGACGCTGTATTAATATAGGAAAAGTTCTTGGCATTTTTCACTGACCTGAGTATAAGTGGAAATGCTGATTTTGGGTTATTGTTTTTACTAAAAACACTTGTCTTATATTTATGAATATACGGTATATACAACTATTCGATGTATACTAAACTTAGTGAAGAACAAAGCAAAATGGGGAAATCAAGAAGAGAAGAGTGTTTAGCGCCAATCTTCTAAGCCAAGAAGGCGTTCTTGAGTTGAAAATCAGCATTCAACATCCTATTGCTGTACACAATTAGCACGGCCACCAATGGGTAATGATACGGAGAATGGACTCGCAGAGTTCAAACTTCGCCTTGGGAAGTATTGTGCTCACTTGGGAAAGGCATGGATCTATCTCCCCGCCCCAGCTATGGGTAAATAGTGCAGGCTGAATTGAGTGACGTCGTCGGGTGCGTGTCTCCTCTAAGTGTAATTCACGCAAACGGGCCGATTAAGTAGTAATGTGATATGTGGGGCTCAAGCATGGGCGGCTGAAGCCGTAGCCAGAGTAAGGAGCACTACTCTCTTATCTCGGCCACCACAGCAGGCCCCCACGTTTCTCTCTATTGTGTTTGTTTTATTTGCAAACGTCATTTGTATTTGGTGAACACTTTGGAAAATTATTCGAGTATGATGAAATAAATAATGTATATGATCCAAACAGTTTTGAGAAGAGCTGACCGTAACTAGTGTCAATCACATCGCGAGGAAGAAGATAGCAAAAGCAAATACACGGGCCTACATTGCCCCTTCCACCAGCACACATATATAGGCACAAACACAAGCGCAAACATACACACAAACACACACACAAACACGCACGCATGCGCACGAAAGGAAAGGGAAGCGATGCTCTCATTTCCCGCTTTCTATCTTGGCCATAAAGCATTTATTTCAAGAATATAAATAACATATTTCATGTAGACTCAACTCTTGTAGTGTCAGTATCGTGAATTTTACACAAACACGACGGTACAGATCATAATGGTTCCGGGAAGTTAAGCATTTTCCCAAGATCCAAATATCGTATCACAGGAACAGGTATTCGAACCAATCAATCTACACCAACATTATTCTATAAAGCATAAAATCATTAAACATACCGTATTTGACGGCATATAAGAACCGATGTTTTCCTTTGGTTTTACATATCTGTGAAAATGTGTATACAATACAAAGGTTGCAGCAATGATCTTCTGTCGAAATAGAAGTAGGAGTGGAGTTTGGCCCTGCTGCAATCAGGCTTGTTTTTCTTAATATTCCCTGTTGGAATAATATAGTCTTATATGTCAACAATAATACAGTCTTATATGTAAACAAATACAGTACTTTTCAAATCTTTTTCGCTTATCGTAGTGAAATGTATCAAAATAGGCAATTAAATACTTGTTTTTCACGGATTGCTCTATGATTATTTATTCAGAGTTGGTGTGCAAGACGGACTTGCTAACCATTGTGCCATAGAAGGCACATCCACATATATAAAACGCAATGTTTATCCACATATTAGTTTGGAAAGTAGGTCCTTATAGCATTTTTGCTATGATAACTTTGAGGTTATTTTTCTATTATGTAAGGCAAAACTAACCATAGTATGTTTTTGTTATAGTTTTGAGAAAGGTCATTAACATTCACATAGTCTTTTTTTCGGACGATTGAACTCCTCGGCCCATCACATTCGAATATTACACATGAAGAAGGCCGAAGAATGGATCGTCCGGAACGACGTGTTAACAACACAAACAACAAGAACGAATCGTCCGAAAATCTATTTGAATAACTATAAGAGATTGTGTTCTAATCATCCCTCTTTTAGTTCAGAAATATTTAACGTCCTATTGAAGAACATTTGAATTGTTTTGTCCCCGCCACAAACAAAAGAAGAGTAGATGATACACATTTGAAACACTGCATGCTCTACGAGTTCACAAAGGGTTCATCAGCCCTAGAAGCGGTGGGGAATATCTGTACTCTCTATCTCTGGACGTGCAAGAGATGGTTTGTTCAATTTCGGTCGGGTAATCTTTCCTTCAAAATTCACTTCGTTCGGGACAACTGGCTTCGTTCGATAATCAGGCTCTCCTAACCGTAATTGAAGAAAATCCTAAGCTGACAGCATGAGAAATGGCACACTAGTTCAATACAACCCATACAACAATCATAAAGTGTCAAAACCTGGTTATTGGATTCCACACAATCTGACCAATTCTCAACTCACTCAGAGAGTCGCCATCTGTTCATCATTAAGGACAAGTCATGCCACGTTACTGTAAGGAAATAATATATAATCATATTCAGCGAAAGAGACAATGGTTATGACCCAAGGAAAAGCATGTGCCTGTACCAAAACCAGGATTGCATCCTGAGAAGGCAATTCTCTGTGTTTGGTGGGATATGAAGGGTGTCGTCTATCATAAAGTGCTAATTCGTAATGAGACAGTAAATGCTGAGAGATATTGTCGTCAATTGGAGGCATTGCACCAGTTATTGTTAAAACATCGAGCTTCACTGGTCAATCAGAAAGGTGTGTTACTCTTGCATGATAACGCAAGACCACGTGTTTCAAGATGCACCCAGTAACAGATTCTGGCTCTGAATATGGAAGTGTTGCCTCATTCTCCCTACTCGCCAGATATTGCTCCGTCAGATTATCACCTTTTCAGATCTTTACAACATTTCCTGGACGGGAAACAGTTCACCAATTATGAAGAGGTTAAAAATGACATAGTGTTTTTTTGCCCCGAAACCCGAAATTATTAAATAAAAATTATTTTTTTGTCTTGACAAAAAAGCGACAGGACTTTTTACCAAGCTACTATATATTTTCTTTTATCTCAGTAACACTTATCAATGAGCGCACAGATACTACACTCTGATTCTAGGCAGAAATGTTTGTGAGCGACACTTTGATACTATGCAGAGCTCACAAATACTACACTCTAATCCTCGGCAGAGCTCACAGATACTCTGAGTCTAGGCAGAAGTGCTGATCCATACTTAAAAATTCTCGTCATGTTTGACGGATAATATGCTAGTTTAATAATATTTCCTCACCTTAGCTTAGTACACTACTGTATATTTAAGGTGTACGTCAAAAGCTGCGCAAAGAGGGGTTGGGAAAACACCAACACAGTTCAGTGCGAACAGTCACTGGATAGCACGTCAAATGCTGCACAAAAAGGTGATTGGGAGGAGAACCGACACAGTTCGGGTCGAACAGTCACTGGATAGCTCAAATGCCCCAAGGCTGGAACGAAAACTCGAACGGGACACCTCCTTTGCCTAGATCAACACTCGTTAAGCTCATCGGACTGACAACCGCATCGTACAAGTCCCAAACGCAACTCTCCGTTCGACCGTCGCTTCTCCTTTTTATCGGCCAGAACAGCGGGGGAAAGACCCGTATGTGGCAAGAGTGAAGCGTTAGTATCCCAGACGTACTGTGATAGCTTTCGGTTTAAAAGAGCCATCACCAGCACATCCAGGTCCTTCGCCGACGCAAATGCAATGCACCCGTTTTGATCTCTGAACCGGCAAATCTTCGCCAAAACTACAAGGCCAAATGTGAAGGGCACTCAGTGCGGATTGAACTAACTACAGTTGTCTGAGTATGTGGGACTAGCTCGTTAACCACTACCCAACGCTGAGGCTCCTTTCACTTTGTGCTCTTGTACCTAAGTTGGTGCAGTCTGACGATTATACAAATCAGAACCATGGTTAGCAAGCTAATCTGGTAAACCAATGTCAAAGAGTTCGATCCTAACGTCAGTCTCTACTATGCTAAAGTTAAGTTTAGAATCTTTCTTTGGAGCATGCTTGGTGGTTGGGATATTTTCCTAGGGTCGTTTTTATTAGTTTCCATCACACTAAATAATTATAGCTATTACAGTTCACTGTGTTTTTATTTGTTAAAATAAATGTAAATAAATGAAATTTGATGAGACTCGGCTGTTATAATCTTATCGAGATAATAACCCAGGTGTAAGAGGTTATAGTTAGTCAGGGCAAAAGTTAGTTAGTGTTGGGGCTTTTAACTTCTTTTAGATTTACATGTATTTAGCAAACACAAATACGGTGAGCAGTAATGGCTAATAATTTAATGCGGTGTGTACTAACAAACAAAAAAGACCCGTTGCCTATTTGTCCCTAATATTTGAACGCAGGTAAAAGTTAGGATTTCGAATGCTGAGTTTCCAGGCAGGCAGGCTTTCAAAAGTCGTAGATTAGCGCAACGCATCTCGCATTAACCCATCCGAAGTTAGAAAAGTAAAGTGAAGTAATTGCCCTTACGCTGGCTACGGCATCAGTCGTCCTTGCCCAGGCTTCACATATAAGTCTCTCTGTCTTGGCTAGTGCTTCGAGGTTTGCGATATGTGAAATAGATGTAGATGCGACAAGCACCCGAAGTAGTGTCACTCACTTCACCATACAGTCGAAGTAGTATATTTGCATAATCATCAAATCTGGAATACCTATAAATCCTGTCCGTCTATCTTTTCCATTAATCTCCAGGCAATACTAATGCACAAACCTGCACCATTTCCATATCTACACATTTGTTTTCAGTCGCAGAGTCTCAATCATAAGCAGCATCTTTTAGCTGAGGTCATCCATATTCATTCTTGACGCCCACATCTTCGCATATTATGCACACCTACTCAGCCTAAAATCACTTACTGGATTACTGCATGACTAGTTTTAAGCTTTAGCGTTGATGGATACCCAAGCAAAGAGACTGCAGCGGACAGTCACTGAGTACAGGGTACAGGGTGGGTTGTTAATAGCAGAGAGCTATGGATATTTATTTTCTCGGGTACATTCGTGATAGCCGACTTAAAATACCACTGGCGTCACTGGTCTTTTCTAATCTGTTTAACTGCGCTACAACAGTTTAGTACTAACAGAGCAGTTTAACACCCCCCCCCTCCTTAGAGTGAACATTTGAACATCCTCTCTCCCTCCAAGTTTTGTCAAATGTCCCCCCCCACTACACACCTGTCTAAAAGGATGTGTAATTGTAAAAACATCGTAATTTAGGGAAAGTTAAGGAAACTAGGAAAGACAGAAATGTATTTATTTCATTAATAAAGTAAAAGATCAATATTTATTATTATTTCAGCGACCAGTTGTGTACTATTAAAGCACGGGCTATCAAAATGGACAAAAATATCTCAAATTCTGGATGTTATTGAGGAGCAACCAGTCTAGGAGAAAGAAAACTCCGAATTCAAAACCAGTTCACCAGAAATTTGTAGCTACGGTAGAAATCAAATAGCCCCTACCTTGCTCCAAACCAACCTCATCATACAATCGTCATGGGTGAGGGTTGGTAAGACTTCGTCCAGTGGGCCTGAAATAAGTGGTGGTTGTGGTGGTGGTGGTGGTGATGATGATGATGATGAGGATGATGATTTGTCTTTCTTTAACGATGGCTGGCACATGCTTTTGAGAAGAGAACGATTTTGAAAAAGCGGTCGCTTCAGGCCCCGTCTGTGTCCTTTGAAAAGAGCATCTTGAAAAAAAGGCATCGAATCTGCTCAATGAAAATTAATTTATTTTCTGTTTTGGATTCATTTCAGTCACTTGCACCTTCGACAATACTAAAGTATTTTTGCCACGGAGAATCGAATCGTCAACAGTCACCATGATCCAGATCTTGTGTGTGATAATTAATCTGTTCCCCCTTGAAAGCAAAAATCGCTTCTGGCATAGTGCTCTTAAAATACCAAGGTATTTCTGTCGTGGATAAATAACAATTCCGAATAGAGACACACCTCAGGTTTATAAAAAAGTTAATTTATTTTTCTTTAAAAGAGGAATTAGTTCCAGCAATAAGTCCAGATAATACAGTGGTAAACGGAGTCTTTTTGGGAGGGCGGTGGTGGATTTAAACACAGCTGAAATATATGAAATTCAAATTACATTCCTTCTGAGACGATCGAAGGAAGCTATTCTTATTACCAGTTTCATATTACCGTGCTGAAACATTAGCATAAATAGGCTGCGTATATTTATAGATACGTACTCTTCGAAAATTTGTTTACAAACCACATTTGGATTTAGTGATTCTATAACCAAATATCAAATGGTATAAACCGACTCAATTTTTAGCAAGTGTAAGTTTCTATCGTATTTCTATACTTTGATGATTAGAGAAATATTGTAGGAATTAAAGCCCATCCCCCACTATATATATATATATATATATATATATATATATTTATATATATGATAATTATGAAAACATTTATTAGTTGAGAACCTATATTTGCCCGGTGCCGGGGTGAACGACTATATTCACACCGGCGCCAGTCAAATATTGGTTCTCAACTAATAAATTTCTTTATAATTATCATATTCTGCTGAATATAAAATTATCCATCATTCGATTTTACGAAACTCACGAAAGTTGCTCTGAAAATCTCTTGCCAGACATTTGCTATAAGAACGCGATGGACGCCTAAACCACAGAACTGAATTAGATGAAACTTTATAGGCATATGTAACATAGCCCTGCAAATGTCTTAGGCTACAGAAAACAAGGATTTCCCCCATTTTGTAAATTTAACAAGGGGCTTTAGCATGGGAGAAATAAAAAAGATTTTGAAATGCGTGAGATCGAGTGAGAAAGCGATTGAACTGATGGAGGAAGAAAAGGCTCTTAAATGCCAAATGAAAGTACCAACTCGTAGACTGGCTTAATTAATAGTCTTAGTTTCCGGCATCTAGACATTTAACGTTCAACTAAAGTCATTTTATTCGGTTTGGCCTCGCCCCTGAACCATTTCCGATTAGGTATTTAATTTGTCTGTTTTGGTGTACATTAGTGCAACACTGGTAAGCCCATGCACAAATGCAAGAAGCCAACTGATTTCGAATAACCACATTCATATTCCCAGAAGATTATTCACATATACATATACGTTCCGATGATGTCTGTAGCCGTGCAGATATTTGCATAGCAACATGTACGTAAATGCTTTTTTTTAATGGGAGGGTCATTGTACAAGGACGATCCCACTCTCTCGTTTCCCAGTGGTACATTGTGACGTCACAACTGGCGACCTTTTAGGCTGAAGGTGTTACTAGAAAGTGTTTACTACAAGTCTGCCTTAGGGACACCACCCGGGTTTAGTCGGCTGCATTTATGAGAAAAAAACAAAAGCACCTTATCCCACCCACCAAATTACAATAAAAGGTTTCTCAATGGGTTTTTTGAGTCAGGTTTGCTCAATCACATACTAAAGATTTACCACTGACCACTGGAAAGGTATAATATTCAAGGTGGCGTCCAAGATGGGCGCCAAATCCTTAAAATGCCCACGACCCAACCATTATTCATCCTAAACAAGCCTTTTCAACGTTTTTGTGTAGGATCAGGTGTGTTTAATAAGATATCAAAAGTCTAATACAGTCTGACCACCGGAAAGATATAATGTTCATGATAGCGTCCAAAATGGCCGCCAAATTAGTTTACTTTTCTATCAGAGTATCCATCTGCCTTACAGGTCTCAAGGGCTCCAACTGCCCTACTATGTATTCATATACAATATAAGTAGATGATTGATCAGCAGTGTTATCTGAAATGAAAGGTGGAAGGACTTCCCTACTATGTTTCAGATGACGAATCTTTTCTCTTTGCGACACGTCATTATCTAGCCAATTAGGAGGAATGTCGCGTAACTTTATGAACAGGTCATCAGAAAAAGAAACTAACGATACTATTTGGAGTTCTGTTTGCCGATCGCTAGCATCGGTTCGTGCTAATATCATTGGGAATGTTTACTTCCATACTGCACTCATCTTTATAAACTCACTAGTAATAGCTTACAAGGTTAGCACGTTACCAAACACAGTACTACCGTAGGTGGCAACAGACAGACAGACACACACACACGCGCGCACGCACACGCACGCACACGCACACGCATGCACGCACGCACATACACATACACACGTACACATACACATGCACGGGCACATGCACTTAGATTAAGAAAAGACGAGCCAAAAATCTACTAATGAAAATACTTTTCTCAGAGTTCAAATAATTTGAAAAAAACTTAACCTTGGCATTCAAAAAGATGGTGGACAGGTCTAGTTAGTCATTTAATAGAAAGCTTTTGACAGCATGCCGTTTTGGGGGATGATCAATTAAAACATTGGAAAATGGGATGACCAATCAAATCTAATTTCTGTCGCCCTTTGTTGGGCTGTGATGACTAAAAAGTCCGAATTTTCAAAGAACAAGCGTGAACGCTGCCGGACACAAACTAAGAGACAACTTTAGCATAAACTTACATTGTAAATTGAACCCACCACTAAAAACCTATTCTGGGGGATTTTAAAAAAAGAAAAGAATTATGTGTTTCTAGACATAATAGTAAATGTTTAAATTTTCAGCCCTCTAGCTCCATTGACACATACATAGATAGCCAGCCAGACAGACAGACAGACCCACTTAAAAACTGAAAAAAAACTATGTTGATGTTGATAGTTTCTCATTAGTTCGAACACAGGCAAATACAGCAATTTCAAATGCTGATTTACAAGGCTGGCATCCACCCCCACGTGGAAGATGGACGTACAATAATCTTCATAGCCCTATTTAGCCTTGTGCTGAATCGAGCTCAATAAATATCTGAAAAAGACGTTATTAAAGATCTAAACTATGCAAGAGCTTTATAGACATCTTATACAAGTTGTTCATAAAGTCTACTTTTGTTTGAACAGTGTAATACAATAGACATATACTTTATGGACGCCCTGTATACAGGCTGAGTAAGTTTTTTCCTTATAAAATCTTAAATATACACATACATAAGAAATTGTATATTATCATGTCTGCTCTTATTTAGTGATGATCCCACTTTACACCATCCTCATCCCTCAAGAATTCTGAAGCAATCTTTTAATACTGACATATCTGTTATCGTTTTTCTCAAATAACGAAGATTCCTATCGCTCACTATTTGGGGACTGGGAAAGTTCACAATCTCTTTCCAGCCAACGATCCAATCGTTAATTAACAACCAACGTAGTAAGACAGTTTCATCGCTACTAGTATACTTATCTTGCTCATCTTCAAACTAATCATACACCAAGCATATTCTTGGCACCATCGTCTCAATGGACATCTCGATGGGACCAAGTCTTAGAGATAACGTTGCCCGCCTCAAGGAAATTAAGGTTCCTATCAGGGGCCAGTGAGTACACTTGTACAATTCTGTATATCACGCAATACTGCAATTATGTTGAGTCAATACTTGCAGATCAAGCAATGAGGTTAGAACAAAGGACTGACAAATTAGAGATATATTTATCGCCCCCTGTCAAGTTTGACTATGGGGGTGTTTTTGCAGTTAATGTCTAGTGCAGCATATTTGCAATACATATAGCCCAGAGACAGAATAGGTACAGTTTGTATATATCTATATACACAGGGCTGGGTAAAACTAGTGCGGGCCCTGTAACATATGTTTTAATGGGGACCCAAATTGAGAAAATGCGCATAAATATTAAAACACATACATTTTCCTTTACTTGCAAATCAGATAATTAATTTTTTTTCATTTGCTATACAGGCTGATAATACGACAACTACAGTATCGCCCATAAATAAGTACATCCCTACCACTATTTTATAGAAAGTTAATTTTCTTCTAAACCAAATATAGTAGGATTTTATTTTTTCTAGTGGAACATTACACAATCAAAACAGATATTACCAGGTATTAGTTATTATCAATCTCTACAGCATAGAAACTCTGTTACCATAAATATGAATATGTTGCCGGCCAAAGATGAGTACAACACTACTAAAAAAGTATTTTTGGCAACAGAGTTTCAATGCTGGTGAGTTTGGTCATGAATAATACCTGATAATATCCATTTTGATTGTGTAATATTCCACTAGAAATAATAAAATCCTGCTATGTTTGGTTTAGAAGAAAATTAACTTTCTATTAAACAGTGGTATTTATAGGCGATACTGTATGTCTGACATTTCAGTAATAGTATTACTGTGTTTTCGTTTTGATCTTTGTGCAGCTGCTATGACTTCAGCTTCAAATAACGACTCCAATTAAAAGTAATAATTGACTCAAATCGCTAATCTTAAACACCCAGTCGTCCATAAAGGTTGAGGGCAGTATAGCACTATAGTAATAGAGCAAGTACTTAATCAATCAATCGAAATTGATATCTTGCAAGAATTTAGTGCGCGACCCCTGAAATTGTGGGGCTCATAGCATATGCTACTTTTTTTTACATAGTTAATCCGGCACCGTATATACAGGGTATCTGTAGAGTGATTGTAGAGTTTGGATGTTTGTTCGGAAATGCTAGATAGCTACTTTATTCTTGGACTGCAGCGATCAAGACATATCGTCCTTCACTTCACCTGCAGTAGACGAGAATTCTTGATAAATGTATCGAAAGTGGTGGTAAACAACTGGTGGTATCTGCCTGTGCCCGTGTTTGTGGTCGGTGTTAATTCGAATGTTGAATTTCAAGGCAGGCATATTTCCTATCTATCTATCTATCTATCTATCTATCTTCAAATTGAGATACGCGATTTGCAGGGCATCAACTTCATATTCATGTCCGCTTTGTATTAGCATCTCTCCCTCCCCCACTCTCTCTCTCCCAGCGTCCATCTTTCAGTAGCATTTCGCTTAAAGCAAATGGAGTAAGGCACGCTCCAAACTCTTCGGGTCGACGTAGACAGATCAGCCTTCAGGAATTTCAGGTAATCTGCTAGAAAATAAATGGGATATGGGTGTGCCAGAGTGTTAGAAATATGACTCGTTTATTTTACAATAGGTGAACAAAATATTGTCTCAGTGTAGGAGGTGTATTGTGTTTTCGTATACGATAGGTCTGCCTTCTGACGTAAATATATTTATTCCAGTACATCCAAATCTATCTATCTATCTATCTATCTATCTATCTATCTATCTATCTATCTATCTATCTATCTATCTGTTCATATTCTGTTGTGTATGTATATAGTTATTTATGTGCGTATTAAACTGTTTCAGTCTTTTTATATCTATCTATATATTCTACATCCAAATGTGTTCATATCTATCGATCTATCTATTTACATTTTTTATATTCAATCCTCATCTATCTTTGTAGATACTTGTTTGTTCTAGCTTGATACTTTCCCCGATTTATCAGCCATTTACACAAAGACACGTTGAATGCGTTTTGATAGATAGATCAATAGTTTCCTTGGGACCTTCCTCCTCCTCCTCCGAAATGAAATAGTTACTTATTTTCCACCGATTCTAGCGGTCAGTGTTCAAGCCCAGATAAGAGCCGGATCTTCGAATGAAGATATTCATGAAAATCAGGCTAATTAACCCAAATTGAAAGATTGAAGAATCACAATCTTTCTCCTTTTTTCTCTTCATTTGGCCCTGTGTCGTACTAAGCTAAGCTAGTACATATATTGACAAACAAGCCTGGCTGCTGCAGGGTGAAACTCCACTCCTACTTCTATTCCGTCTGAAGATGATTACTGGAATTCTTGTATTTTATATGAATTTTCGAAGATATGCACAACTTGTCAGTTTGGCTCAGACAGTAAGAGAGCCACCAACCGATCAGATGGTCGTGATTTCAAATCATGGTAGGGAAATGCTAATTTATTCTATCAGTTTGACAGACAAACAGTGAACAGTTTAATCTCCTAAATTAAGCGAGGATTGCCCTTGTTATTGTTGTTTTTGTTCTTGTCTTTTGCTGTTACGATGGAAAAACAATGTCAACTGCAGCAAACTGGAGTTTGACAATAGATCCTCACCCCCCTTTTCGATTCTATGACATAGAATCGAAACTAACTTCATCTAGCGCAGGGGGAAGGGGGGCAAGGTTTTCTCCCCGAGTGGTGCCACATCTGTAAGGTCTCTAGCGGGCCGCATTCGACAAAAAATAAAATTTATTTTCACATAAAAATACAATTATTTACATCTGTATTATTTGGTACAGAAAGAAAATAACAAATAACACTGAATTTAACATTATGTTGCTTCACAAATCTTACTGAACTGTTACTCAAACTCTTAATGTGATTTATGCAATTACACAAAATCCTGCACAAGTTTGTTGTAGTTAGGATTAAGCCTGCTTGTAGTTATACGTAAGACAGAGTGCAAATTTGAATCTGTTAAAAGAGAAATGTTCTTCGATTTGTTAATGTTCATACATGAGCAAGTCTGTTCACGAATATAGGTTGAAGCAAAGAATACACAAAATTTTCTGGCAATTTTAGTCCGGGGGCCAGCCGGGGCTACCGTGCACCCTCACCCCATGATTCTACTTTTAGGGTACCAAAATGTTCCTTAGGATGTTCTCGTTCAGAAAAAAGATGTTCCCAAGAAAAAAGTTGGGAAGAACTACCTCATTTGCATAAAACAAAATGGTCGCCAGCATACACCAACAAAACAGAATTTCATATCTCGTCTCCCAGTTGACATATCTGAGTACTTTAAAAGGCTATATCATGGGTTTAAGACATGAGGAATTCAAAGATCCACTTTATTAATTCATAGGTATTTCAGGATTTTACAAGTAAGTGTCTATATACTTTATATACACAATTGTGGATATAGTTAATGAAGGAGATATATACATATATATATACCGTTGGAAAGAGAATTTCCTCGGCTTTCCAACGCTGTATGTTGTCAATGTGTAGCTATTGGTCTTAAACCGTCACAGCTTAAAACGTGAAGCTAAGTATTCAGCATCCTACGAAGAAAACTTCAAGTACACAGTCAAAAGTCTATGGATCCTAGAATTAATTTTTGATTAAAGTATACATATATATATCGTTAGAAAGATGATTTTATCAGCTTCCAAACGGTGCATGTTCCCAATTTGTATATGTTGCGCTTAGTTACAGCCCAAAGCGCTAAGCTATGTGTTCAGCATTTTACGAGAAAACCTCTAGTCCACTGTCCACATTCTATGGATCGTAGAATTAGTTTTTGATGGAGGTATATATATGTATATATCGTTAGAAAGGAAGTTTTATCAGCTTTCCAACGGTTTATGTTACCAATTTGTATCTGTTGGGATTAAAAAGTCACAGTCCAAAAGGTGAAGCTAAGTACTCAGCATTTTACGAAGTACACAGTCCAAAGTCTATGGATCGTAGAGTTAATTATTGATGAAAGTAAATATATGTATATATCGTCCGAAAGGGAATTTCATCAGCTTCCCAACGGTGTATGTTCCCAATTTGTATCTTGCGGTTCCAAAAGGTTACAGCCCAAAACGCAAAGTATTCAGCATTTTACGAGAAAACTTCAAGTCCATAGTCCAAATACTATGGATCGTAGAATTAATGTTTGATGTTTCCAATATGTATCTGTTGGGCTTAAAGAGTTACAGACTAAAACGTGCTGCTAGGTATTCAGCATTTTACGATGAAAACTTCAAGTTCACAGTCCAAATCTATGGATTGTGGAATTAATTCTTGAGGTAAATATATCTATCTAGATATCGTTAGAAAGATCAGCTTCCCAACGCTGTCTATTGTCTATTTGTATCTGTTGGGTATGAAAAGTTACAGCCGAAAATGTGAAGCTTGTTATTCAGCATTTTACGATAGAAATTCGTGAACACAGTCCAAATCTATGGATTGTGGAATTACTTCCTGATGGAGGTATATACATATATATACATTCTTTGAAAGGTAATCCTACCAGCTCTCAAATACACACATATTTTGATCCAAAAATGCAACAGCCGAAAATGTGAAGCTA
>VCCN01000113.1:40520-53393 GCA_006491835.1 Architeuthis dux
TTCTATTTGGTCAATTGTACTTCTTCGTTTACTTCGGCCGATTCATTCTTCAGCCTTCGCCAGGTTTATAATCCGTAAGAAAAGAGGTAAAGCCTTTTTTCTTTATAGAAGGAAAGACAATAAGATCTTTTCTCTCTTCTTTACGGATTGATATCAGTCTCTTCTCTCCCTATCTTTACAGCTACCATTTGTTCTTTTGTAACAATTAAGTTTGGTCCCCCAAACTTGATAGAGCGAACTGTGTGAATGTCAACGTCTTCGGTAATTTACTTTTTCCATTTTGAAAGACAGACTCTGGTTTTTGCTCATGCTATGTGTTTAAATGATCGAATCCAAGTTATTTTCACAATTCCCATTGATACACTGATACCCATTCATGTCTGTTTTTTTCAAAATTTATTTTGGGCCAGTTTGCTGTATTCATTTACATTACTATTATTATTTGTACTCGTTGAGTTTTCACACCAGTAGTGACTGAAGATCAAGTGACAGCAAGTATATCCATAATATTCCAAGACTCTCCTCCGTATTCTGATGTCATAATGTCTGGATGGTCCCGGCTCGATTCCTATTCAAAACAACTTCTTTGCTAGGTTCTTCCTGACTGTTCCAAGTGGTCCAATCACGATTGGTACCACTGTCACTTTCATTTCCCGCAACTTCTTCGTCTCTCCGGCAAGGTCAAGATACTTGTCTAATTTTTAACATTTTTTCAGCTTCACCCTGTGGTCTGCCGG
The DNA here is from genome assembly GCA_006491835.1 of Architeuthis dux. Taxonomy (NCBI): domain Eukaryota; kingdom Metazoa; phylum Mollusca; class Cephalopoda; order Oegopsida; family Architeuthidae; genus Architeuthis; species Architeuthis dux. The sequence continues at coordinate 41,258 of VCCN01000113.1, forward strand.
AACAGTGAAATCCACTATCGGACAGGTTCTTTCCTTTTTGTTCTCTACAATTAGATCTGGTCTGCTGGCTTGGATTGGGTGATCCGTTTGAATCTCAAAGTTCCAAAGGATATCACGTGTTTCATTCTATCAGACATATTCAGGTCTGGGCATACTCCATTTGTTTGTACGTTCGGAATGCACAGTTATCAGTGGATCACCCCCCCCCAACCCAGCCATGCCTGCTCTTGTATTCCTTCTGGGCTAATTTGCTGCACCCACTTACTATGTAGTTGATTGGCTCATATTCATCTCTGCATACTCTACGTTTGATATCTTCCTGTGTCCTGTCTATTTTAAATTTCATATAGTTGGGGTTTTTTCTATGCTTCGGGTCGCTATTAAGAGCGACACAGTTTCTCTCTTGAGGTTTCCTCGACGTAGCCATGTCCATATCGATTCACCTGCAATCCCTTGAGTTCGTCTTCGGAAATGTCCGTACAGTTGTTTTTCTTCCCACTTTTGGATTCTTGTTTTTGTGTTTCCCGGTTCTCTGGTCTTCTTCCTGTTAGTTCTATTGCAGTCTTTGTAATTAATCTTTCTTCACTCTACCTTCTGTAATATATAAGTCACTTGATTGCAGAGTCAACACAATATTTAATGCTGACAAATCCTATTCCTTCCCCCGTTTTTATTTTACACATAGTCTGTCGACATAGTCCCTCGGGTGAAAAAAAGTCATATAACGATTTGTGTCGTAAGAAGAGAAAATTATGATTCTATTCACAAACAAAATTGAAACGGAAAGCCAAACATTTAAAAGAGACATGCCGTAAAAGGAAAGACACCTCCATTAAACAGAGAGTTTGCTGTGCTGAATAATAAAATACACCAAAGAAATTAAAAGGTTTGCTCCATCTAAACAGTATAAATGGGCTTTGAAAGAAAACTGTACTTTATTCATATTAATATGAATAGAAGATTTAAATGATTGAAAAAAAGTTATCAAGAAAAAGCGATGATAATAATTATGATGATAAAGTTGACAAAAATAATGACGATTTCTTCATTTTGTAGATGTAACTAAGATTGTGAAGAAATTCTATCCCTTATTTCTTTTATCATTTATTTTTTTTATTAAAGGAAGTATTGTAAATCATTATTATTAATTTTTGATTACTATTTACATTCATCTTATTTTTTTATTCTTTTCCATTTTGTATTTTTTTTTAACAACTTAACTCAGATTGACGGCCTGAGTTAAGTCGTGACAAAATTGTATCGCTCTTCTGAATTGGAGATAAGAAAAACAATCTTCTTGTCGCAATGCTTCTTATTTACGCTTCAAGGGCAACATGTCTCCCTAGACGTAAAATCTGTGTTTTATGCTCTCTCCATTTTTAAGAATCGTCATAACTAATTTACCTGTATCCAATGGGAATTTCTTGGTGGTGCATTCAAGGAATCTCTTAATACACGGTGAGACGCAAAACCACACAGATAACAACTGCGACAAGAGCAGTAATAGCGAAAAACAAAAGTATGAGACCGAACATCGGAAAATTGCTTTTTTATTTTTTTGTTGTCCTTCATCACACAATAAGATTTTTTCCTGGTAAACCAGCAAATAAATAAATACATGAATAAAAACCAAAGAAAAATACAAATTTCCACAATCCTGAGGAATACGACATGATTATTTATTTGTTGTGGCTTCACAGTTTACGCTTATTTTCACACGATGGGATTCACGCGAGAAATCACGAGATCCATTAAGAAATCCTGACAAAATGAACACCGATCCAATTCCGTTGTCCTTTTCACATTTGGATTATTTTTTTGTTTTCAGTGATACAATCAATACTGATCTCATAAACCATTCACGGTGTGTGGTCAGTTCAGCGAGTCCACTTTCAGCGATTTTACATTACTTGCATCAATATACGGAGATGCCGGTAGCCGATCAGTTAGCAGCGAGGAAAATGGACTAGCCGAATTCAAATTCCGACTGAGACTGGAACTAATGCCCTTGGGAAAGGCATGAATCCGTCTCCTCTCACCCAACTATGGGTAAAATAGCGTATGGTGAAATGAATGACGCCACTTCGAGTTCTTGTCGCCTCTAAGTCTATTTTACATATCGCAAAGCTCGATGAATTAGCCGAGTCAGAAAGTGGTGTTATGTGAAGCCCGAGCAAGGACGGTTGGTGCAGTAGCCGGCGTAAGGGCACTACTTTACTAATCCATCAGTATACATTGATTAAACGTATACAGATTCAGCGACTCCAATTTTTAGCTTAATCTAGTCTGGCACAGGGTCTAAACAGTGAGGCACCTAGTGAGGATAGAACTCTCTAATAGTAATTAGAGAAATTATATTTCGAACAATTTCTGTATGGCATGCCTATTGTGTGTGTGTATGAACTTGTACATATTTACTAAGCTTCCGGGTTTTCCCACCAGCGGTAGTGGTTGGGAGTTTGAGTGTAAGTAAAAACCAGGATTTCGAACGTTAAAGTCTAAAGGCAGGCAGATCCTCTCCCACAAGCAAGAGTGGCGCAATACTATCTTCTTGTCTCAATTTCATTTCATTTGGCCTTGTATCGGACTAAAGGAAAGCTTACTAATTACACCGTATAACGTGATTTTTGTTCCTGTGAATGTTATTTTCTAATTGCTTATGTGTAACAAGTATAGAAAATGGCTATTATTCCTTTCAAACTTTGCTTTTGTGGCCAGGAGAGTGATATTCATAGGTAACTGTTTTTCTTACTTTATGTGATTAAAAACGTGCAAATTCGCCCGTTGTCCAATTGAAAATAATTACCGTATATTCTTGAATATAAGACGAGTCTTTTTTACTAAAGAAATAGCCCCAAAATAAGCAGTTCGATTTATACCAAGGTCAGTCTAAAATGGCCAATAATGTTGCCTATACTTTTTACGTCGATAGATAAAATGCATTTAGCAAGCGATATAGTTCGGGGGCCAGCAAGCCCCCCACCCCATGATTCTACATTTACGGTACCAAAATGTTCCTTAGGATGTTCTCTTTCAGAAAAAAAGATGTTCCTAAGAAAAAAGTTGGGAAGAACTACCTCATTTGCATGAAACAAAATGGTCGCCAGCATACACCAAAAAAGCAGAATTTCATATCTCGTCTCCCAGTTGACATATCTGAGTACTTTAAAAGGCTAAATCATGGGTTTAAGACATGAGGAATTTATAGGTATTTCAGGATTTTACAAGGAAGTGTCAAGTATACTTTATAGACAAAATTGTGGATTTAGTTCATGAAGGAGATATATACCTATCAGCTTTCCAACTGTGTATCTTGTAAATTTGTATCTAAAAAGTTACAGCTTAAAACGTGAAGCTAAGTATTCAGCATTTTACGAAGAAAACTTCAAGTACACAGTCCAAAGTCTATGGATCCTAGAATTAATTTTTGCTTAAAGTATAGATATAGAATATATCGTTAGAAAGAAGATTTTATCAGCTCCCCAACGGTACATGTTTCCAATTTGTATATGTTGGGCTTACAGCCCAAAACGCTAAGCTAAGTATTCAGCAAGAAAACTTCAAGTACACAGTCCAAAGTCTATGGATCGTAGAATTAATTATATATATATCGTTAGAAAGGGGATTCTGTCGGCTTCCGAACGGTGCATGTTCCCAATTTGTATTTGTTGGGCTTAAAAGGCTACAGCCCAAAATGTGAAGCTAAGTATACAGCATTTTGCGGGAACACAAGTACACAGTCCAAATCTATGGATTGTGGAATCTATTTCTGATGGGGGTTATATACATATATATATATCCTTAGAAAGAGTTCTATCAGCTGTTCAGCAGTGTATGTTCCCAATTTGTATCTGTTGGGCTTTATAAGTCACAGCCCAAAACGTGCTGCTAGGTATTTAGCGTTTTACAGGGAACTTCTAACTTTATAGTTCACATTCTAGGGATTGTGGATTTAATTTTATATACATGTATATATACCATTATATATCATTAGAAGGAGAATTCCATCAGCTATCCAGCTAGGCCAGCAGGGCCTACCGTGCACCCCCCCCCCTGATTCTACATTTAGGGTACAATAATGTTCCATAGGATGTCCTCTTTCAGAAAAAAAGATGTTCCCAAGAAAAAGTTGGGAAGAACTACCTTATTTGCATAAAGCAAAATGGCCGCCAGCACACACCTAAAAAACAGAATTTCTTATCTCGTCTCGCAGTTGAAATAGGCTGAAAAAGGCTAAATCATGGTTTTCAGACATGAGGAATTAAAAATCCACGTTATTTTACCATATATATATATATATGGGAATGTCCACAGCTTTTCAACGGTGTATGTTACCAATTTGTATCTGTTAGGATTAAAAAGCCACAGTCCAAAACGTGAAGTACTCAGCATTTTACGAAGAAAACTTCAAGTACACAGTCCAAAGTCGATGGATCGTAGAATTATGGGGATTTTATCAGTTTCCCAACGGTGTATGTTCCCAATTTGTATCTGGTGGTCTTAAAAAGTTACAGCCCAAAACGCGAAGCTAAGTATTCAGCATTTTTCTTGCGAACATTTCTTTTTTCTGGTACCCTAAATGTATAATACTGGGGCGGTGCACGGTAGGCCCTGCTGAGCCCCTGCCTATTTGTTCGACTTTACACATTTTAACACTTTTTCCGTACTAAATGCATCAGAGAATTATTTGTGGCTAAATACTTGTTCTAACAATTATATTGTAAATGTTTTGAAATTTTGCCTCGGGTTTTAATAGCATAGAGTCCAGGCATGGGCAACCTTTTGCGAGCAGCGGGCCGCATGAGATATTGCTAATCATAAACCGGGCCACAAATTCACAAATTCACCGTCAGAATAATTTTTAGAATGTTAGGAGCTTTTTTGCTAACAACATAGCTTGCATGCACCATTTCGCTGAGCTCTGTTTGCCTTTTAGAAAGAAGCGTATTTAGGCTACCGATCTGTTTCTTTAGTGTTTCAATTTTAAGCTGATATCTCCTTTAAATTTATCATACCCGGAATGTTTAGTTGTGTAATGACTTTTAAATGTGGAGAAGGATTCAGAACATATTAGACACATTGGACTGTTCTTTACTTCAACAAAGAAGTAATCATTTGTCCACTTATCCTGGAATGTTCTCATTCCTTCAAAAAAGGTTCGTTTTCTTAGATGAAATTTTAATAAAATGTTATTTTCCTCATGGAATTAAGCGTGCCATTCAGAAAGACAAAAGGGCCGCATGCGGCCCGCGGGCCGCAGTCTGCCCATGGCTGGCATAGGCAATCCCATTCATTTCAGATGCCAACTGACTATTTAAATCTTTGTTGAAAATGATTAATATTATTTTGCAAACATTCTCCGCTGGAAAAAAATCCTCATTGTTACAAAAACACAGGATAGACGCCGTAAATCAGAAGGAACGAAGCAAGCAACACACGGCGCTGATGGCAAATAAATGTACTGTCTTCGACGTGTGGCTATGTGATAAAAAACGAGGAGGTAAAGTTCAATTTTAGTGGTTAATTCAAACAGCTTCTAAAGGCTTACACAATCATCTCCCCTTTTCACTTACTTCATTAAAGTATGTAAACATTTTTAAGGGCTACAAGAAACTTAAACTAACACAGAATTGAACTAAATTTAACTAAAGTTAATTTAGTTAAATTTAGTTAAATTCTGTGTTAGGGTTAAGGTTAGTTTAAGTTTCTTGTAGCCCTTAACAATGTTTACATACTTTAATAAAAACAACTTTTTTTACGAATGCAAACTAGGATCTGAGCAAAACTGAGATAATTCTGTCAGCCTTGGTTCAAGGGAGTAAGCCTTAGAAGCTGTTTGAATTAACCGCCATAAGATTTAACATTAACAACGAGGATTACATCGCCTTACTTGTCCTCAATGTCGGTGAAAGGTCGAAAGAGTGATTATTGGCTCAGATAAAAAAAAAACAACAGGTCTGGTCAGTCACTCAATACAAACCGTCACGTGACCAGCGTATTTTGGTAGAATATCTTCTTGGGCTTGATCAATTAAACAAATTAGACAAAGGGGTTACTTCTCTCGCCTTTTGTTGGATAGTGATCACTAAAAGTCCGAATTTTCAAAAGACAAGTGCGAACGCTGCCGGACACAAACTAAGGGACCAATTTAGCATAAACTTACATTGTAAATTGAACCCACAACTAAAAACTTATTTGGGGGGGACCTCTCAAAAAACAAAAACAAAGTTTTTTTGTAGCCAGCCAGCCAGCCAGCCAGCCAGCCAGCCAGAATCACTTAAAAGCTGAAGCTGACTATGTTGACAGTTTTGATTGACAGTTTCAAACTGATCTTTCAATCTGATGACATTGTGGTGCTGGTTAAGAAAAACATGTTTTTTCTTCCGTATACCCCACACTTTTTAAAAAATCTCTGCGTTTCTGCTCTGGCCTCGTGCCAAACCTTCAAGCAGGGTCACACTAGGCAGCCGCTTGCGACGCATGAAACCCTTGCGCTGGCCTTGCTTGCAAGTCTACTTCAAGTATTCATGACGTGTTAATATTTTGATAGTACACGATCATTATAAAGTCCTTGTGCAAGTTCAAATTTTCATAACCTTTGTTCTACATATGATAGAATTAATCTGTGAAAAAGATAAATGAAAGATTTTTTAAATATTTGTTTAATAAATTCATTCTTAAGTTTCAACATGTTCATCGTCATTGTATATACAAACTGCGATGGGATTCTGAATTTCTAGAAATACGTTTTGCAGTTGATTAGTTATCCTAGACTGCAAATCGTATAGAACAAGGTTTAGTTAAATGAACAGTAGTCAGCCATAAAATAGATGCATCAGGCTTCTAGAGGTTCTTTACAGATTAATTATATAGAACAAAAGTTATAAAAATGTTAAATTGCACCAGAACTTCATAATGAGCATTATTTATTGTTCTCGTTAAATGATGACTTAAATGTTGGTTTTTCTTCTTCATTTACAAATATCACCATTCTAGCATCCGATTTCAAAAATTAGACCTCGGAACTTCTAGTCTTGTGTTCTACTTATCTACTAGCCAGATTTCAATGAGGCAATGGCTGTTTCTGTAATTGTGGATCTAAGTATGGATCTCAGAGCAGACCAAAGTAAAAGATATCATATAAGTAATTAAGCGACAAAAATGGGCAAGAAGAAATGATAATAGTGCAAAATATAAGACTAGACATAAGATAGAGAGATAAGATAAAAAGGTTTGCCAGTACGACACGGCAGATGTTGGCACAGTCACGGTCGGCATGGCAGGAGCAGAGAAAGGCCTTCGTCCAGCAGTGGATTTATGATGATGATAATGAGGATGAAGTTAATCTGGATATGAACCAAAGGAAAGGGGATGTAGATTCTAGTTATGCGTTCTTTTCTTTCAACTGCGACAAAGGGGAAAGTTCTATGAATGCCAAAAACCTTTTCGTTCAGACCATCAGAAAGGAAGGATAGAGAGAGAGAGAGAGAGTGGGGGTGGAAAGAGGATTTTTTTTCTTTTTTACGTCATACTTCGTCATATAATTGTTTTTTAAATCAATTCTCGAAATAAAAGAATTCTGACGTAAGAAAAAGCGTTAATAATTTGAGAAGCTAAAACATTTTTTAACATCTCATATTGTAAGCATAAGGGAAACATACATGAATACACACTACTTGGATACAAACGAAAATGTAGCAAGGCTCGAGAAAACCAGTGAGTGTCCATTTTAAGAGAGTCTTTTCTTTTACTCTCTTAAGAGTTTTACATTATTCTTTTTTTTAATCAATTGCAAACAAATGGTTTTATTACAGAAACAAATGCTGCCAAATGCTATCATAAATTGTGTAAACAACGTCGCAAGTTTTGAACAAAGTCTGTTCTTTGTTTCTTGTTTCTTGATGTGTGTTTCCGGATCAGTGATCGCCCTTTCTATCTGGCATTTTTCTCTTTTCCTATTGGAGAAATTCCAAAGAACCATTTCTTTGAAAAGCAGGACATTTTATTTTCAGTGATTACCACTTTTGGAAGGTAATTAATCTTGTATTTCTGTTGTTTTCTAGCGTTATTTTTTAGGAAGTGGGTAAGTTTTCGAGAAAGGAAAAAGGATTTTTTTTAAATAAACAGAAAAAAACGATTCTTTTCGATTGATGTTTTTTGAGTAGAAATTGAAGCTGGAAGTATTTTGGGGTTGTCGGACAAACATTTGTAATCGCTTGACACGTAAACTCCACAAACAATAAAAACAAAACTAACAAAAAACTTACCGTACAAATTTTATATCTTTTCGGATGAAAATGATAGTTTCTGCTTATAATAGATTTTGCAAGAATACAACAATCCCCCCCCCCTGTGTTCAAGTCAGAACTTCCTTTGCATTTATCAAGACAACACCAAGTGCGGGGTCGTTGGGGCACCATAGATGATTTCATCATGGGTGGGTCAAGGCCAAGAGTTCATCCCTCTTCAGTCTGGTTTAGAATCACAGTCTCCTAGACTGGTAGCCAACCATGGCAAAATAGTCCAGTCTGCCCCACTATTTTACTCATAGCCTCGAAGAGATGGATTCATTCCTTTCCCAAGGGCATTGGTGCGTAGTGAACACAAACTATCTGAACTGGAGTTTGAACACGGCTCGCCGATTCCATTTACCATGCTGTTAACGGTTCGGCCACACCGCACCTCCTACGTTTCCCTTAAATCTAATAATTTTAACAATGAGAACAGGTTTGTTAATATTTACGCCCAGTGGGCATCACACATTCACATGGTCAACAAGAGAGAAAATATGACAATAACGGATAAAGTAAAATGTGGAAGAGGTAGAGAGAGAGAGGGGGATAAGTAAAGTAACAACAAAGTGAAGAAAAGATTTCCCAAGAGAGTGAAATATCGAGGAGAATACAGAGGAAGTTGGTCGATAACATTAAGTGAAAGATATATAGAGGGAACAGCTCATTGTGATCACTTTAAACAAAGTTTTTGGGACCGATGGATTTTGATAAGAATAGATGTTTGATAACATTACCCGTAATTAGTCAAACTACAGGTATACCTTGAATAGTGCGATTAATTCGTGCCAAAGTTTTCCGTATTGTTCAAAACCGCACTGTTATTATTATAATTTAATGTGTTGTTTGTTCCTAGCTTATATTTAGTCACATTAATTTGTACAACAATACCTTAACCGTACTACATCAAAACCCGCACTATTCAAAGTATTCCTGTACACCGTTTTCTCTTTTTTTCAGCTCACTTTACATTGAATGACAGACGTGAAGTTTTACAATTTCTCCAATGTGTCAATCGTGTTTTAAACTGAGAATGTAATCCCATTAAAGATTAAAGATCGACACACAAGAAAAACGAAGGCCACTTACCACAAAGCTGCTCTTAGCTTTAGTTCTTCATGTTGATCACTTGCTCATCACTGACATTTCTTCAGTTTTAGATGCACTAACATCTCCAGCATCGATCACCGGCACTGACTGGCACACCAAAATGTGAGTTACGTCCCTTGCCCAGTGTTGCCAATTTAAATGTTTTTCATCTAAATCTAGATGTTTTTGGTTGCATCTAGATGTCAGAAATTGCTATTTAGATTATTTTTAATAAAATGAGTAATATTTCTATTCAATTCATAGTAATAAATTAAGTAATATTTTTTCATAAATGAACTAATATTTTAATAAAGATAATGTTGAGGATTAAAGTAACATTTAATTTATTAATAATGTTATATATTTCCTAGGTTTTAGATATCTATCTGGAGAATCTAAAAGTTTCCTGGTGTTTTAAGATGTATTCTTGGCTCAATTTTAGATGTAAACTTGAAAATAAAGTTGGCAACGCTGATTGCTCGATCACATAATAAAAGAACTAGCGCACCTATGGTCTGATTTTCAGTCTTGTTAACGCTCCACATAGAGAGAGAGGGGGGAGAGAGTAACATATTTGAGACAAAGAGTGAAATTGAAAGAGAGATGAAAGGAAATAAAGCTGTTTTCCTTTTTCTTTTAACTTACCTTTTCTTTTGTCTCTTTTTTCTCGCTTTAATTTCCTCGTTTTTTCCTTCCATCTTCCTTCCTTTATTCCTTTCTTTCTTTTCTATTTTCTTCAGCTCAAAAGCACAATTCATACATTTATTCTTTCAAGTTTTCGATTTTCATTATTTCTTTTATTAAAAACTAATCGGGCGGTGTTCAGCTAGTTCTTACGGAAGGCCCCTCGACTACCTCTCCCCGTATATTGAACGGAAAGTAAGGGTCCAGTTCAGCATTATAGTTACATTGTGAATAGAACCCCAATCAAAGACCCTTAAAAACATGTTTTTGGAAAAAGTTCTTCCCGTATGTCCACTAAATGTGCATACCAAATGATTGGTTGAGCTGCGCCAAAGTTTATGGGGAGGGACACAGTGACAGACAGAGACAGTTGTTTTATATAAATAGATTTCTTCCTGATATTTATTTTCTTTTGAAAACACAATTCATACATTTATTCTTTCAAGTTTTCGATTTTCATTATTTCTTTTATTAAACGTTCGTTCTTTCATTTTGTCTATTTTAATAATCGATCTTTTTGTTGTTTTTCTCGCTTTTTCCTTTCTTTCCTCTTGTACCATCATGCACCCGTATGGTGTACCCGTATGGTGCACCGCCAAAATACTGTTGTGGAAACTCCGGTAGCTGACGATGCTGCAGTCGTTGGTTCTTGCCTGAGTCCGCCAGATGTTTGGGTCACAGCTGAAAATGGGAAGGTGGGTCATATCGAAAGATAACGAAGCAATGCGAAAAATAGGTGTTTTAGTAATTCGATTTATTTGCAGATTGTTTAAACTACCCGATAAAATGCGAAGACACAAAGCGAATTACTATTTTCTACATTTACCCCTCGCACTCCCATTTTATCTCCGGTCACCTCTCTTCATCATCCCGTTGTCAACTGCCATTCATCGTAGTAGCAAGCGCATCGTCCAAGACATTCCACGTCTACCCTGTGGTCAGCCAGAGCGGCTACTCTCTACTCACTGATATCCACCCTTTTCTTCTCCTCAGCCAATTCACGCACAGCAAATCTACCCGTTGCCCAAAGCTATCCCAATCCCATGGTGACCTACATCCCGGGGAGACCTTTCTAAGTCAGAATTCTCTGGGCCACCTGTTTCTTCTATACTATATCATGTAAAAATACTTTATCTCTTACATGCTCTCTCCACCAAACAACTCTGCTACACTCTCTTTCCTTTCTTGGTTACGAATTGAGTTGTTTGCTTTTTGTTGGTGAGTTTAAGAGATTTCTTTTCGATTCGACTTTCTTGAAAGAAAAAGGGAAAAAAGGAAGAAAAAAAGAAATAGGGGATGAACAGAAAGCAACAGAGAAAGTCTAAGCAAAAGAAAGAAAATTTTAAACTTTCTTTCTTTTTTATTTTTCTTTCTTAGTATTTTCATTTCTTGCAAGTAAACTATTTTATTACTTTAATCCTGTCTTTTTTCTGATCATATTTCCATTTTCTTCCTTATTTGCTTTTTCCTTCTTTTTCTTTACACTTTTCTCATCCTCTTTCATCCTTTCTTCCGTTTTTCTTTCTATTCAGTTATTGCTGAGTTATTCAGCTTTTTTTTGCTTTTTTTTGCTTTTTTTTCTACTTTTCATCGTTTTGTATGACCTTTTCTTTCTTTCTTTCTTTCTTTCTTCGTTTTATGTGTAATTGAAGCAAAAAAAGAATTTCTAGCCTTTCTGCTTTTTGTTTTGTTTGTTTGTTTCTTTCTTTCTATTTCGTTTTCATGTCTCCTTTTATTCTTTCGATATCGTTTTTCTTTCTTTCCATTCGGTCATTCATTCATTGTTGTTTTTACTCTTTGTTGCTTTCTCTCTATCCTTCTAGTCTCATTTTTTCTATTAGAAACCGTCAACCAAAACTGTCACGAAAACTGTCAACATAGGTTTCTTCAGTTTTTAAGTAGGTTTGGCTGGCTGGCTATCTATGTATGTGCCATGCGTACAGGCCGCACCAATTTAGCTAGAAGGCTGAACATTTCAACATTTACTCTTTATTATGCCTCGAAAAAAGTTTGTTTTTTAAAATTCCCCACAAATAGGTTTTTAGTGTGGGTTCAATTTACAATGTAATTTT
>VCCN01000113.1:102776-113468 GCA_006491835.1 Architeuthis dux
TCCGCGACTCCATGTGCTGCAAATCAGTTATTTTCCGACCCCTATCAATGTATTGTGTTAAAATCGTTTCCATTTTGATTTTATTACTAATTTTCTGTTGTAGATACGCACACACACTCCCACACACGCACTGACACACATGGCATACTCGCGCCACATACGCACTAGCTAATGGCCGACAAATAACAATCAACCAATAAACGAACACACATACCAACTATAGGCCCCTAACAGGTATATTTAATAGAAATTCATGATACTAGACTTTGGTTTCTCTCACTTCCTAAATATGCATTGACAATGACATTCGCCGAAAAAGAATTAATGAAAGAATAAAAGATAACAATTATCTCTTTCATACATACACTCCTCGTGTGTCTTAAATCTATTTGTACGTATCGTACGTGATTGCGCTAACATCTGCCTTGTCTTACTGGCATACCTTTCTATCTCATCCCTCCATCTTGTGTTTGGTATTTTCCTACTGTCTTTACTGTTCCATGGAAACCAATCGGTTAACGCTTTGCTCCATATGTGCCTAGTCCGTCTCCATTTTTGTTTCTTCTTATATGATATCCTTTATCCTAGTTCTCCCTCGGATCCATGTTGATCTTTTTCCTATCGCCAAGAGTTATTCTTCGTATTGTATTTTCCATCGCCCTCTGTGCGAATCAGAGTTGGTTTTTGAGTAGTTTTGTAAGTTTTCAAGTTTCGCCTCTGTACATACGCATGAATAAATATGAGCATCTAGCTATCTACTCTTACATATGTAAGTGTATACTTCTATAAAGTACTTGTAACTCTATCATAAAATGTCAGTAACTGAATAACTGATGCGAATCATTATTCAATCTAGCATAATTCACACCTTGATTTGATGTTGTTTCTTTGGCTTCGCTTTTCATTTCACTTCATTGAAGTTGATTTCAAACTTGTCGAGCGAAAGCTTTGCTCCGTCGACGCTGATTGAGCAAAAGTTAGGCATTCCATCGCAGCAGTCACGACGATAATAACTTCCGATAATGATATACACTACGATCATAATAATGGCAACTAGCTGGACCCGGAGTAATTCACCGGATGTTGACAACTAAGATTATCCATTATCTCATGCCTATTTTCTTCAATCCCCTTACCTGGATTAGTTTCATATGCAAACATATGTCTACCCTCTTATTAAACTACGTAACACCCCGTCTCTTTTCTACCCTCTTATTAAACTACTTAACTCAGCCCCATTAACCTCCTATTAAACTATCTAACTATCTGTCCTCTCTCTTCCTATCCTCTTATTAAACTACTTATTTTTCTTTTTTGTCCTATCTCTTCTTCCCCTCTTATTAAACTACCTAACCTTTCGGTTATTGTTGGAAGAGTAACCTTGGAAAGCAGGTTGGAACAAACAGAACAAGCCCGGTTGCTTCTAATCTTTTGTAGATACGTAAGACTTGTTAGTTTGGCTAAATCGGTAAGAGAGCCGCGTACCGATCCCTTAGTCGTGATTTCAATTCACGGTAGGGAAAATCTTAATTTTATATATCGGTTTGGTTTAACGTAACGGGACAGACAAAGAGTTAAGAGTGTATTCCCCTAAATTAGGTGTTGTTGTTCTTCTTCTTATTGTTACGGTGGACAACAAAGCCAACTCCAGCCCCCGATTTAGTCTGGAGTTTGACAATATCTGTCAGGTAGTGTATTTTTCTTTTCCATCAGATTACAGAATGAAATAAAAAGAAAGTGAAAAAGCAGACCTGCCAACCTCAGAAGTTATCAAATAGGGAGAATTGATATTTTCTACAGGAAAAAATAGGGAGAAATGAACAAAAATAAGAAGATTTCTGAAAAAATGTCCACCAAGTATTAAAAACACAAAATAGTATGTTTCCTCTCTAAAGAAAGCTTTTAAAAAATGTGAAAATAAACAGTTTTTATTTGTAAAGAAACTTTGTAGTGGCAGATTTTGCCTCTTTCAATAGTTCTTCCCCTGGTTGCCACTTGTGACTTGTTTGATTTCTAGAATCGAAGATAATGCTACAATCTAAGATAATGTACCATCTAGTTATAGATTTGAACGGCTATCAGTTTTGTTTTTACGTACAATGCTGAACAGTCTTTCTGGGTATTGCTAATTAAGGTAAACTGACATTATGTTATAATAACCCTCTAGAAAGCAATATCGAGTGATAACAAGAAGAGGTATGGAAAAGGTGGAGAAATGACTAGAGAGTCTAAATATTTTCTACATTCCTGGCATAGATTCTAGAAAAGTAGAAAGAATTGCGGAACATGGAGGTGACAGTTATACCAACAATTATTGTAGTACTTGCAGCAACAGTCTCGAAGATCGATGCAAAGAGATTAAAAGAATTAGAAATCTGAGGAAATGTCAAAACCATCCAGACGACAGCATTGCAAAAATCAACTATAAGAGTAAAGAGAAGGGCTTGAATAGTTGGGAGACTTGCTGTCACTTGATCTCCAGTGAAAGCCACCAGCCACCAGTCAAACATTTGCGCTCATTCAGTTTGTACAACTGAATGAGCGCAAATGTTTATTTAGACAAATATACAGACATTTCCAGTTCCTTTATTAGTGGGTTTAGTAGAACATCAACATAGGTTTCTTTAGTTTTTAAATCTATCTATCTATCTATCTATCTATCTATCTATCTATATGGAGATAGAGGGCTGGAAATTTAAACATTTACTCCTTATTATGTCTAGAAAATACGATTTTTTTAACACCCGTACCTTCAATAGGTTTTAATGGGGAGTTTAATATACATTGTACGTTTATGCTAAATTAGACACTTAGTTTGTGCCAGGTAGTGTTCACGCTTGTTCACTTTTTAATGATCACCACCCAACAAAAGGCGAGAGAAAAAGGTGAATAACCAGACTTCTTCTTCTTCTTCTTCTTCTTCTTCTTCTTCTTCTTCTTCTTCTTCTTTCAAAGTCCATTGTTGGGCTTAGGCTTTCCCAAAGATCTGTTGTTTTAAGTGTAAGACATGGGGAGTTATGGGTCTTACCCTGCCACGCTGGCCCATGGCGTGTTAGTTGTTTTTGTTTTTTTTTGCTAACAAACCTGATTAATCTAACCCTGAGGTAATCCATCAATTACATTTAAATACTCAACTAGTATGGTATTCGTAACCTTTTAGACGGTATAATCTCTAGCCTTTATTAGGAGTTTAGTGCATACGATAACACCTATGGGATTTTAAGAACGTGATGTTTTCAATTTTCTGTTAGTCAAGGCCGATATTCGTCCTTGGGATTGAACCCAAAATGCCAATCTTATCGGCACGCGTAACTCCCATTTTCGTAAGTGTCCGTAATCTCTCTTAGTGATGGCCTGACTCCTCCATCGACTATTGAACTCTCATATTAATTAATGAAACAGTTTAGCGATGAACTGTCTGGCAGAGATATTGAACTCATGATCCCTGGGATTCAATGGAACGGACAACAGAAACCAAATGTTCATCCACGAGGCTTTTGTTCCATTAACGGATGCATCACTCATGTGATGAAAGCCGGAGATTGCACCGGTCAAAATGTTGTGATAAAAAAAGGAGGAAAAAAACTAAGACAAGATTATGGGTCCAAAGGTGTCTTTGAGTCATGAACAAAGCTCATTTTAGAATGTCAGAGTAGCTTTAAACAATGTTGGCTTAACGTGTACAATTTAAGTAAGATCCACTATGTTCTATAGTCGCTGATAAAAGTGTATAAACAAAAGTAATACAAAAGAATAATACAAAAGAAAGAGATAGAAAGAATGAGAAGTTTCAACACAGTTAAGGGGTTGTGAAATGAGCCACAGAATAGATGGGAAGGGGGTTAGTGTATTCTGAAAATCGCCGGATGGACAGTATTAGACCAGAGTAAAAATGGCAGCCACTTTGACGGAGAATGTTGTGGCTGGCTATAATCTTGCGTTTTTATACTTAGGCCGCCATTTCCTTTGTTTGCAGACAAAGGATGAAGAACGGAAAAGAGAAAAGAATTATGAAAACGAAAGAAGTGAGAAGGGAAGGAATGAGGAGGAAGTCAAATAAAAAGAAGGAAAGTATGGCGTCAGAAAAGGAAAGAAGAATCAAATGAAATTGAAGGAGGAAAATAAAGAAGACGATAGAAAAAAGGCGGAATAAAAGTTACAAAGGGAAAGAAAATAATACAGAAATAAAGAAAGAAAGTCATTTAAAGGTATAGCGAAGACAAAGGACAGAGACAACGAGAAGGAAAAAAAGAAGGAAAAAGATCAGAGAAAAAAGAAAAGAAAGGGATGAAAATGAAGAAAAATAATAAAAAAGGGAGCAAGAAAAAGAAGCTGAAAAAGAAGAAATAGAAAAAACGGAAGAAAAAAGAGGAAAGAAAAATAATAGAAGAAAAAATAAAAATAAAGAGAAAGAAGAAAATAGAAAAACAAGAAGAATTAAAAAGAGCAATAAAAAAAGAAAAAAGAAAAGAAGAATTACTGAGGGAAACAAAAAGAAAAAAGAAAAGAAGAATTACTGAGGGAAACAAAAAGAAAAAAGCCTTAAGTAAATCGCATTGTAAAGTGATAAGATTAGCCCGAAGCAAGACAATGTCTTCGTGACTTAGGCATGGTCACGTGGTTCCGCCCCTGTGCAAAATGGCCGACGAAAGGAAATGTCGGACCCTTTACCCCCTGAAAATGATTTTAGGCACCACTTCATGTTTTAGTCATCTACAAGAATACAACAGCAAATAGAAGAAAACCAACGACAAACAAAGGGAGCCTATAGCTCCATAATTTAAAATCGGTGTATAGAGTCACGATCATTGCTACTGGTAGCTGGGGCCGTGTGCACTTTGTGTGTCTTACTGAGTAGGCGATCTGTTCATACAGAGGATTTGTGTGTAGGGACGAACGGGCTACGGTACACTTGTTTATGCTTTAGGGATAAAGGTTTACTTGCCAAAAGCAGCAGAGTATGGCCAGTAAACATCAGTTCAGGCCATATACAGTGAGTGCAAAAAGTATCCGATACATATCAAAACAATTATTTGAACATACTTTGACAGAATTTGGACCGAAGATTCCTGATTTGTGTACATACATGTTCAATGTTCAATCTTGTTTCAATATCTTTTGGATTTAGTAATATTTGGTCGAAATTGGAGGTGGAGGGATATTTCATAATCTAGTACTGATTGATTGATTGATCTATCTATCTATCTATCTATCTATCTATCTATCTATCTATCTATACTAAGAATGTACGCCAACGAATTCTACAAAATGAGCTCGAGATTCATATGAAGAGCTTTTCTATTGTAAAACCATACGCAGTGGTTTTCTATTATAAAATTATACGCAGTGCATTTCTATGCAGGGCTTTATTATTGTAAATTCATACGCAGATATTTTCTATTGTAAAAAAATACGCAGTGCTTTTTCTATAGTCATATCATTAGAAATGTATTTACATTACACCTATAAGTAACGCTTGCCCTTAATTTCAATGCATTTCATTAGGTATGAACAAAATGAACAAAAATGAAAACAAAAAAAAATCAAGCGTGTAAGCGACACCTGATTTAAAAAGATGCACGGTAGACAATGCAGTACACATATATTTGAGTGGAAAAAATAAACAAGATTAAAATGCACAACAGCTGCGCCATGCAAAAAAATACATGTTGTCATCTGCAGCTACCATAATTTGAAATAGCGGTCAATTTACATAAACAAAAAACAGAATAAAATATATTAAAAATACAGCCGGTAAATATTTTTTCATCATTTCACCATTTTAATTATTCATCCTTGTTATAATATAAGTTTCAGTCGAATCACGACATAGAAAGAATAAAAAATATACATTTAAAAAATTTCAAAGATATCGGAATAATTGCTAAAAATGATAAAAAATCTTTTAAAAAAATTTTTTTCACAGAGCAAAAACCGGAATTATAATTAGTCGAATAAAACAAAACAATTGACCAAAACAAATTATTTTACCTAATTTTCCTGTTTTTTTAATCCCAAAGTAAGAATTCCGTTCCAGCAGTTCCTAAATGGTAAACATAATTAGTATCTCCAGGGATATATCTGTAAAATGTGTACAAATCAACGAAAGCATGATTATATAAAATAAATAAATCATCAAATTAATAAAAGGTGACGTAGGAATGATATAAAAAAACATTTCTTCACCGAAATTTGGAATGGAAAATCTTTTTTTAAAATTCGTCCTTTAATAATCTGTCAAAAATCAGCATATTATTCGATTTTAATAAAGTTTTCGATACTTATTAAGTATCGAAAACTTTATTAAAATCGAATAATATGCTGATTTTTGACAAATTTTACAAAATTCTCACGTGTCGATTTCACACTGAAATTTTCGTCCATTTTGTTCCTATTTACATATCATAGTTAAATTATACGCAGTGCTTTTCTATTGTATAATTATTTTCATAGTCACATAGAAAACAGGATATCCCCCATTTTGTTAAAAAGAAAGAAAAAACAGTTAAAATCATAAAAACAAAACACATTTAATGGTGACTGTAGTCAAAACGTTATTTTAGAACGCATATTTTGAAAAATGAAATCGAGCGAGCCATAAACATAATACGGACTTTTGACAATAAGCGACATGTGTCGAAAGATACGTCTGAAACGTGTAACCTATCAATTTTATCGTAATAATCTTTGTGTTATCAATAAGAAGAAAAATTGCAGAAAATTATCAACTAAAATTATTTGTGTAGACAATAGAAAACCGGAGGAAATCGTGATTGAAAATTTGTTTACTTTCGTCAACCGGCGAACCATGAGAATTTGCCTTAGGAATATTTAGCCCAATTTTCACGCAAATTTTAATATTTTACCAAAACTATAAAGATATAAATATAAATATAGGTCCTCGGAGATCAGTTGAAATGTTAATCGATACTGCAGACTATTTCTTTCTTTAAATTGGTCCTGAAACAGAAAAAAATACAATAAAACTGAAATATTTTCTTTTTTGAAAGATTTTCGTTGCTTTCAAAAGAAAATTAAAATTCAGTCTACCCTTGTTGGTTTTACAAAAAAGGATTTCTGTTGCATTTTTAAAAATATAATAATAATAAATAATCTTAAGAATAACTTAGATAAATTTAGATCATCTGGGAGAGAAAATAAATTATTAGGAACATTTTGGGAGTTACAGCTGAAATATATAGAAGAATTTAGGGAAAAAGAATGTGCTTTGTAAATGTTTCTCTGCACTGATCAGTTTGTTATGATTTGCGTATCCGGCCACCTGTGGCGGAAATGTAAGTGACCTCGATCACCTTGGGAGATGCATGTATTGCATCATTGTTGTAAACAGGAAATGGTTGTTGGTCATTGACACCATGAGACACCACGTATGCATTGGGGAGATCTATAAAGCAGACGCAGAAGAAATCATCCAAGCCTGGGAAGCAGACCGAAACCACGACACTCAAAGAAGACAGACATCAGCGGAGCCGAAAGGCACGAAACCGCTGTCCCTGCTGAGGGGACAGCTTGGCGGTTCTCCTTGTCTTCTCTCTTCCACTCTTCACTATCCGGCCAACAAAGATGTATGTTCTGTAATAAAAATATGTCCAGATATTTTTACAAGCAAGTCTTCGGGTTTCCTTTCTATCCAAGCCCAGGACACCCCGCTATATAACAAGTTTGGAATTTTAAAAAAAAATTCTCATACATTTTTAACACTTAAATTAATGTATAATTTAATGTTGAATACGTTTTTTTAATGTAAATTGTATACGAAGATGCACATAGAGGCATTTTTATTTAATAAATAAATCAATGGCTTTTAAAAACTGTTGTCATTAAATTATTAATGTTTATGTCACGTGCATTCTTCTGAAACAAGAAACATAAGTTCAAAGATGCGTACACCATCCGTGGTAGTAGTAGTAGTAGTAGTAGTAGGGGGGAAGAGGGCTGTACACCCGAATGTCTTGACCAAGTTTCATATCAATCTAACATGATACGGCTGGGAAAATTGTTATTTAACATTACTAGTTGTGGTTGTAGTAGTAGCTGGAGGAGGGAGAGTAAGATGAGGAGGAAGATGAGAATATTTCACCCGAAGGTCTGGACCAAGTTTCATATCAATCCAACATAATATGACTGAGCAAATTGACATTTAGCATTATTAGTTGTTGTAGTAGCAACATGAGTAGGAGGGAGAGGAGGAGAAGGAAGGAGAAGAGGTTTTCCTGCAGTTCATTGTTCAGGTTTTTTTCTCTGCTTTACTATAGCTACATATTTCAATATAATATTAATCTGGACCATGTCCAACGCGATACGGCTGAGAAAACTGATATTTAACATTACTAGTTGTGGTGTTAGTCGCAGGACGAGGAGTGGGAAGGGGGAAAGGAGGAGTAAGAAGAGGAAGATGAGGATAGTTCAACCAACGGTCTGGATCAACTTTCATATCAATCCAACATGAAAATATTGATATTTAACGTATTAGGGACCGACCGACCGAACAGTGTCTTATCGAGATGGTTGGACCCATTTAAAAGCGGTGTTTTACTTATCGATAAATATAAACATTTACAAATTTTGATGTGACTATTTTTTAAACAAGAATTTAGATTATTTTTGTTTAATTGCATACAATACATTTCATCAAATATGGTTTATGGTTAATATTTTAACAAAATCCAGTCAATTAATCATTAGATTAACTGATTTTCTTCTAATCAAATTTCTCTAAGATTAATTCTATTTTTGGGAAGAATTTTAAAACTCGTTTTGTGTAGTCATAACTTTTAACCATTGTCGAAATCGACTAATGATGCACATTTAAAAAAAATATTTCAGTGTCTGTAAAAAGCAACAGAGAGTAAAAACTCCCGGCACAATGTAAGGAAGGTGGTCCCGATTGAAAATTGTACAGTTTCACATTCAAGAAATACAACAATTAATGAAAGTAAAACATAATTTGGATCAGACACTATTATCCGCTGCAGCCATAATGAGTATTACATATTAATATATTTAAAAAGTAAATATAAACCGCAACTTTTGTCTTGTATATATAATTACGTAGACGTGCAGTTGAATTGGTGTTTGTAAGTGGCCAAGTGAAATTATTCTGGTCCCTTTTGTGCACCCGTAGTCAATTTCGATAATGGTTAAAAGTTATGTGGACACAAAACGAAAGAATGTCTTTTTCAGCAAATGATATATTCATATTTTATGACAATAATTTAGGTGAGTGTTGGGAGCTTTTGGGGGGTGGGGGGTAATATTCAGATAAGGGGATAATGCCGAAAATCATATTAAAAATGTGTATGCTCCCCTTATCCGAATCTTAACTATGTCCCCCTTTTTTTTTACAGCGAATGGTGTTTAGCTGCTGATGGCCCAAACAAACAGGAATCGGTCAGTTTTCTGTATTTTGTAAATCTGTTTCTTTTGCTGTGAAAATTGAAACAAATTGCTCAAGTTTTAGTTTCAAACAAATATGATTGGGTTTGGGTATAAGCAAGTAATTCGTTACCCCATGAAATACATGTTAAAGGACGAACCCAACAGTCCTGACTTCAATACACTCTGCAAGGCAGTTGTATTAAATGCTCCAGAGGGGTGAATCTGTCAGAAAATATTTTGTAAACTAGCTGAACGTCGCTTGGGGTATGCTGTTGATTGTGTTAAATCATGTAAATAATTTCAATTGGCCACCTACAAACACCAGTTCAAATGCACGTTTACTCAATTTTAATTGGTTTTCTCGAGAACTGCTGTTTCCAAACAACTTCAAACCCAACACTGTAATGCCTTGTGTGCTAGCTAACATATATGGTGAATATCAACTCTGTACAATGGCCAGTTGAGTTATCTCGGTGCACACACACACACACACACACACACACACACAGAGATTTCTCCAATTATAGTAGATGTATTTACATTACACCCACAAACCCCAATTCTATTAGTAACGTTTGCCTGAATTCCTGACCACTGACAATCCCTTTTTACTGATTTTCAGCACATGACAATACATAACATACTAAGGACCGGAAGTTAAAACAAATTTTAGGTAACAAATTGTAGAATTCAGTGCTTAATCATCAAGATCTACCAACAGAAATAGTTATTACCTGAAGCTAAATGTGGTAGTGAAGGAAAACACTTTTCTTTTGTAAATTATATGTTATAATTTAATTCTAAAAGCATTGCTGTTAATGTTTACATTTTCTGTTGAATACCGTTTTCTTTACTTTACACTAGCAGAGAAAGAGACCAGAAAAAGAAGCTCTCTTTCCTTACGGGTATAATATAATACATCTGAATCGACCGAAACATCGTGTGAATAACATAAACAAGAAGGAGTTCAATTGTCCGAAAAACTCTCTGAATACAACAATATTATTAAAAATAGTTTTCATGCAGTTTTTTGTCCAGTTTTTTCTGCTTTACTATAACTACATATTTCAATATAATATTAAATGCTTACCCGTACATATACTAAAATGTAATATTCCCTGCTGAAATAGGGAGGATGGCTTATATGCCCGTGGGTCTTGTATACCATCATCTATGGTATGTTCATATTTATCTTTACTATTCCTTCAATACTAAGCGATTTTCTTTGTTTATTTCCTGTATTTTTCTCTATATCAATCAATCTATTAAACAATATATATATATATATATATA
>VCCN01000113.1:288645-300414 GCA_006491835.1 Architeuthis dux
CTAATAAATGTCATTATATATATATATATATAAAACCATGGCTGATGATGATATGATGTCTGGTTTATATCCTGTTTGCCTACGGTAGCCACACGTTTCTATCATTGGTTGCTGGTTGCTGATATCAACTTCATATGCGATGTCCGTAAGGAAAAGGAGTCTCTTTCATCGGTCCCTTTCTCCGGTGGTGTAAAGAAAAAAAAGTTTAAACGTTAACCGCAACGCTTTTAAATAAGTTATTCTATTTTAGCAATGCGTGTAGTACAGCTTGTTCCATAATTTATAGACAGGTTTTGAGAATGTTTACAACGTCAGATGCAATTTTAACTTAAAATTCACATTTAAATCAAATCTAAATCTCAGAATTTAGAACTCTTTTGACTTGCAGTGACATTTTTTTCTTTCTCGCTTAAAAGCCACTTTCGATGGCCTAACCATCATTGTAAGACAGGCACTCTTATTTTCTAAACTTAACTTAGTCTGGCATGAGGCCAAAAGAGTGGAGCATCATGTGAAGATCGAAACCACTCCACGGCGAATTGTTTAGCGATAATACCTCGCTAACCATCAATCTACAACAGGCATCCAGATGAATAGCTCGTATTTTTTTTAATCAGCGTTTAAAATTAGTTGTTGGACATAGGCCTTCCCCAAATTCGGTTGTTGTGAGTGTAAGGCATTGCGGGTGGTGGGCCCTATCCTGCCACGCTGGCCGCTGACATGTTGGCTGGGGGGAAGAAATGGATTCATGCCTTTCCAAAAGTGAATTAGTGTAAAGTGAACGCAATCTGTCTCAGCTGGAGTTTGAACTCGGCTGGTCGACCCCATTCTCCGTGCCGTTAACCACTCGGCCACTTTGCAGCTCCGTTAGTTTGTATAGAAGCCTATTACGATCCCATTACACATTTGCCAGCAAAATTAACAAAAATACAAAAACAATCCAGTTTAATAGTATCAGATTCAGATAACAACTCCATTCCATGTAATGATTCAATTCCATGGTAAAATGAAAAAAGAAAATCTCATCGATGAATCCTAAAGTTTTAGTCTTCCCTTTTTTGCGCATATTGTTACACGCATGCGCTCTCACGACCTTTTTATTTATTTCTAAATTATGTCAGCCATTTTGACGACAAATATGGATCATTAAGACGAAATATGTCTATTGTTAAAGCGTTGCACAAACTCCCCGTCGGCTGCTAATCTGCGTAACAACGAGTTAAATCCTTGTTTCATTGTTCAAACTGATATCGATTCTTCCCTCGTAATCTGGCGGCAATTCGTAAATCAGGCGTGAAATACAAATTCACTCCGT
The DNA here is from genome assembly GCA_006491835.1 of Architeuthis dux. NCBI lineage: Eukaryota > Metazoa > Mollusca > Cephalopoda > Oegopsida > Architeuthidae > Architeuthis > Architeuthis dux. The sequence goes on from VCCN01000113.1 coordinate 289,961, forward strand.
CCATTTTTCTCGCTGATAATCAATATCTTTCTTGATATCATGAACACGTTTGCTTCAGAGGTACTGTATTATGAGAAAGCGTCAACCAAAACTGTCACCAACACTGTCAATATAGGTTTCTTCAGTTTTTAAGTGGGTCTGGCTCGCTGGCTATCTATGTATGTGTCGCGCCTACAAGCCACATCAATTGAGCTAGAGGGCTGAATTTAAACATTTACTCTTTATCATGTCTAGACCCCCCCAAAGAAAAGCTGTTAATGGGGAATTCAATTTACAATGTAAGCTTATGTTAAATCTGTCCCTTAGTTTGTGCCCGGCAGCATTCACGCTTGTTTGTTGAAAGTTCGGACTTTTTAGTGATCACTACCAAAGAAAGGGTGAGAGAAGTAACTTATTTATTGATTACCCGTTTTTCCATTTTTCCAATTGATCACTCCCAACACAGCAATGCTTCCAAAAAATGTTGGTCACCTAACGGTTTTTATTCAGTGACTAACAACTATTCTTGAGTTTTCACACCAATAGTAACTAGGGGCTTTCACTGGTGATTAAGTGACAGCAAGTCTCCTCAATACTCCAACATTCTCCTCTGTACTGTAGCTGACTTTAGTAATGCTGTCGTCTAGATGGTTTCGATTTATTATTATTTGTATTCTCTGAGTTCCCCCAGCAGTAGTAACAACTATTGTTACTACCCTTACCTTCATGTTCCATAGTTTCTTCAGTTCTCTGGCAAGGCTTAGATACTTATTTAGCTTTCCACTTTCTACCAGCTTCATTCTATGGTCTACTGGAACAGAGAAATCCACAGTCTGACACGTTCTGTTTTTTCTTGTTCACGGCAAATAAATCTGGTCGTCTGGCCTGCATTTGGTGATCCATTTGAATCTCAAAGTCCCAGGATTTTATGGGTTTTGTTCTCTAGGGCATATTCCGGTCTGTGTATATACCATTGATGTGTATTGTCGAAATGCAGTCACTTGCACAGTTTCCAGGGATCACCCTCCTAACCCAGTCACGCCTGTTCTTCTAATCTTTCTGCGCTAATTTGCTGCACTCGCTTACTATGTGATTGATTGTCTATCTTTATATCCATGTAGTCTACATTTGTTGTTTTCCCATGTCGTCTCTATCTTAGCCTATATATAATTGGTTCTTATGGTATTGTTCTGGGCTGCTGTTAAGAGCGTCTCGGTTTCTCTCTTAAGGTTTCTTCTGCAATTCATGTGTAATTCCTTGAGTTTCTCTTCCGAAATACGCGTGCAGTTGTTTTTCTTCCCACTTTTGGATTCTTGTTTTTATGTTTACTGGTTCTCTAGTATTTCTTCTGTTAGTTCTACTGCAGCCTTTGGCTACTGTAATTAATGTTTCCACACTCTGTTTAGTGTAATCTTCCAGGCCTTTGATTTCAGAGACAACGCAATCCTCGATGCTTACAATTCCTCTTCCTCCCTCACCCTCTTCATCTTCTCACTCGCCATTTGACACTCGACAGATATATCAGTCAGCACACAAGGCAGTGCAGTGTCGAGTTTGAAGTGTTTTTCGATCAGTGGTTTTCAAGAAATCTAATAAAATTAAATAAATGATTACAGATAATAGATCTGTCTTCATAATCTCTCCCCAGAATATCTTAATTGGCAACACCGAAGAGAAGTAACCGAAATAATTGAAGCTGTAGTTTCGCACGACGGACGGAAACTTATTTTACATGACAATTATGGTAGGCTGCTTCACACACGCCATAAAGTTCACCCCGTTCTAAACATGCACCTTTGGAACGGGCATTGCCCTAATTATTTCAATGAGAAGATAGGAAAGGAAAGAAACTAGTCCAGTTGTAGAATTGTTGATGTGCTAAGACCAAAAGAAAAAAACATTTTGATGGCGTGTTCGAGGTGGAGGCACTACTACTACTACTACTACTACTACTACTACTACTACTACTACTACTACTACTACTACTACTATTATTATTATTATTATTATTAATGTTTATTTTTGCATCCTGTAGAACCGAGCCCATGGTCTTGAGGCGCCATAGGGGAGTATTCATTTAATCGACTGCATTTTGCGCAGTATGTGGGCTGTTCCGAGTAGGGCGATCTTTTGGATTACATGGATGTTAATGTTACCTGGGTTACGGTTGGTGAATTTCTCCGTTTCCTTCTTCAAAAGTCCTAGAGCTCCGATGACCACTGGTGCTATGGTGGTTTTCATGTCCCACATCCTGTTGATCTCGATTAGGTCACTTTCATGGAGGTGTTTCTGTCAGATGGTATTGCTATGTCGATGAGTATGCACCTCTTTTCTTTTCTGTCCTTGATAACGATGTCAGGTCTTATTCCTCTGTCAATCTGGACGGGTATGTCCCAGAGGATGGTGACTTTGTTGTTCTCAGTGACAATGTTAGGTTGGTGCTCATACTATCTTTCGGGTGTTTTGATTCGTATTTTCTACAGATCTTCCAGTGTAGGTATGCCGCTGCCCTGTTGTGCCCGTGGCTGTACTAGGATCCTGCATTGAGGGTCTGTTCCATCCTTTATTATGCGATGATGATAGGATCTGGTTGCGAGGCTTTGGTCTTGTGCGGCGATGATCAGGCCCTCCGTTTCTACTTCCAGTCCGGTGCTTCTCAGCCACTGGTGTGTAATTTGTTGGTCTAGGTCTGCCTATTTCACTCTACTTGGGTACCCATATTTTTTGCAGTTGTTGGCCATTGTTTTGCCTTCTGCTTTACTCGTTTGGCGTAGATGGTGGTCGCCTCTTTTTCTATTGGTGGGGTTTCGGGGACAGTTGTTTCTTGAAAGTTGTTTCTTGAAGAGTACAGCCTCTTTCTTAATTGAGTGGGTCTGGTGTTTTACTATTTGGAGGAGTGGAACATCTGTTTTTGGGATGTATGCATCTAACCCGATAGTGGTGGTCTTGAACGTAAGTTCAAGTTGGGCTAGGCCTCGTTCCCCTGAATCTCTTGGTAGGTAGAGCCTGTCGACATCTGCTTTCAGGTGATGCATCTTCTCCTTGGTAAGCCTTTTCCTGTCTCTTGATGTCATTCAGCTTCCAGTTGATGATGCTGAAGCTGTATGTTACTACAGGTATCGCTAGGGTGTTTATAGCTTTGAGCCTATTGGCTGCATTGAGCTCGCTTTTGACTATCATACGCACTATCCTGAAGTACTCTTTCCGGATCTTCTCCTACATAGTTGAGTGCTGTATGCCATCGCCTTCAGTCACCCCTAGGTACTTGTATGTCTCATCCGGGTCTAGTCCCTTGATCGTGGTGTTGATGTCAAGGTCTATGTCCACAGTTTTGGTCAGCTTTCCTCTCCTGAAAGTGGCTTTGGCACACCTTTCTATCCCGAACGCCATCTTGAGGTCATCACTGAAGGCCTTGACAATGATGAGTAGGCCTTTTAGTTGGTTGTCGTCCTTGGCAAACGTCTTCAGGTCGTCTACGTAGAACAGGTGGTTCACCTCCCCGTTGTTTTGCAGGTTGCTTAGAGGCGCTAGTACAAGGCAGAAGAGCAGAGGTGATAGCGAGTCCCCTTGAAAGATCGCACTTCTGATGTTGATCGGTCTCGATGTTAGTGACCCATCTGCATGGTTTAGGTTTAAGGTGGTATTATAGGTTTGCATGCTCTCCGTGGTGATTTTGCTCGTTTTGGGCATAATCTGTAGATCTTGAGGCTTTTCTCTATCCAGGAGTGTAGCACACACTCAAATGCCTTCCTATAGTCGATCCATGCTGTTGATAGGTTCTTTTTCCCCGACTTGGCCTCTTGCAGAATCGCCTTGTTGATCAGTAGCTGGTCCTTGCACAACCGGATCCCACCAGAACGGTGTTTTCATCGAGGAAGCCGTAGATCCTCTCCGTGAGGATCTTGTACGTTGTTGGTAGGCAGGTGATGGGCCTGTAGTTCTTCGAGTTTTGCGTGTCTTCCGTCTTTGGGAGCAGGTACGTGGCTGCCCATGTTAGCCATTTGGGACATTTCTCAAGATTCCCGATTATGTTATTGTAGGTCTATGTGAGGTCTTCATGGATGTTGGGTAGACTCTTGATCCAGAAATTAACGATTTTATCAATCCCTGGTGCTTTCCAGTTTTTGGCCTTGTTAATGACAACAGTGGTCTCTGTGATGTGGATGTCCGACCATTTTTGTATCTCTACGTGTTTGTAAATGTCCTGCTGTTGTTGAAGCTCTTTCATTATTATTATTATTTCCTTGATTTGCGTTTTCATACAATCATATACCAAATCTTTCACCTGAGACCTAAGGCAAATGAAGGTTTTCTTAAGAAGTTATTGAGCATTTTTTTGTTGTTTTTTTTTGTTTTTGTTCTTATATCATTCGTTTGCCTTCCACCCACTGGGAACATATACGCGAATATAATTGAAACACTATAAAGGAGAACGGGTGGGGGGAAAAGGGGTGGGGGACAATATTAACAAACACAGAGTTCATGTGAAAAAAGACAGAAAGAGTTTCACATAGGGACACATAAGTTGGGTATAAGGCTGGGGGGTTATTGAATTGAGAGAGTTTTTCTGAGTATGTAAGCAGTGCCCATTAGCACGATCTTTTGTATCTCAGCCACATATGGATTTCCTGGGATTTTTTAAAGGTGTGTATCAGTCTTTTTCTTAATCATTCCCAGTGCTCCAACTACTACTGGAATAGTGGTTGTGTCTAAGTGCCACATTCTTGCCGTTTCGATTTCCAGATCTTTATATTTTGAGAGTTTTTCAAATTCCTTTGCTGAGATGTTTTTATCAGACGGGATGGCCATGTCTATAAGGTAGCATTTATGGTCTTTGAAGTCTTTTATCACTATATCTAGTCTATTGGCTTGTATAGTGCGGTCGGTGTGTATGGTGAAGTCCCATAGCAGTATAACACCTTCACCTTCGGTTGCTGTTGTTGTTGTTGCTGTTGGTGCTGCTGCTCCTGCTTGTAGCAAAGATGTTGCTATTTCATTCCTCGAACTATGCCTGATCCCAATGTAATACTGGCTAAAAAAATCAGGATTCAAACAATAATAGAGGAAATAAAGTTGGTATAACAACAAGAAAGAAAACGTATTGGCACCATCCAAAACAGTTAAGAAAAAGTCAAAATAAAGAAAGAATCAAACGAAAAGAATGAAAAAAGAGAGAAAGAAAGAAAGGAAGTTAGAATGAATGAAAGAATGGAGGAGAAAAGGAAAAGTGAAGTTTAAATAGAAGAAATGTACAACATAGATAAGAGGGATATAAAGATAGAGGTCTGATTAGTTACGTAATAGAAACCATCATGTGACCAATATCCAATTTAGCAGCATGCCGTGATGGGGGTAAAACATTTTGAAAAGGGGCTGATCAATGAATACGTTACTTCTCTCGGCTATTTTGGGGCTAAGAAAATTTGAATTTTCAAAAAACAATCGTGAATGCTACCGGACACAAACTAAGGGATCAATTTAGCATAAACTTACATTGTAAATTGACCCCCACCCACTAAAAGCTTATTGGTGTGGGTAAAACAAGTTTTTCTAGGCATAATAAGGAGTAAATATTTACATTTCTAGCCCTCTAGCCCCATTGGTGCTGCCTGTACGCGCGACACATCGATAGATAGCGGGTGCAAAGATAATTGCGGTTTCTGTTATTTTAAACTTTGAGGCTTATTTTGGAATAAACTATTATTTAACTATGTTCATGGAATATACCATTTTAAAGAGTGAATTTGGCTCTATTGATTTAGGTGGAATGTTTTCTTTTCACTATTTACTCTCGTTTATTTGAAGCTGTCAAATCAAAGATGCAAAAAAAATTCGAGCAATTCTGCATGGGACGTAAAGCAGCAGAAACTGCTTGCAATATGAGGCAAGTATTTGGCCAGTGGACCGTCAACGAACGTACAGCTCATTGGTTCCAAACATTTCGAAACGGAGACGAGATCCTTGAAGATGAGGAGAGTCGTGGACGCCTTTCTGTGATTGACGACATCCAACTGAGGGCCATTATTGAGGCGGACCCACGCAAAACAACTCGAGAGCTTGCGGAGGAACTAAACGTTGACCATTCAACAGTTGGTCGACATTTGCACCAAATTGGAAACACAGAAAAGCTCGACAAATGGGTGCCAAAAGATTCGCCGTTACGAATTCTGCTCTGCGTTTCTTTTGCGCAACAAAACGATCCATTTCTTGATCGCATGTAATGAAAAATGGATTCTGTACAACAATCGACGGAATTCCACGCATTGGATGGACAGAGGTGAAATACCAGAAAACTTCCCCAAACCAAACCTGCATCACTACAACTTATTGTATCCTGGCGAAACAATCTCAGTAAAGAAGTATTGCCAGGAAATCAACAAAATGTACCAAGAACCGCAGCATTTACGTCAAATATTGGTCGATCGAAAAGGACCAATTCGTCTCCATGACAACACCGGACCGCATGTCGCACGAATGACCCTGCAGAAATTGAACAAACTAGGCTACAAAACTCTACCTCACTCAACTTACTCACCAGACCTCTCTCCGACTGACTACCATTTTTTCAAGCATTTCGACCAATTCCTGCAAGGGAAGGTCTTCAACAACCAAGCAGCAGCTTAAAACGTCTTCGAAGAATACATTGGTTCCAGGACCCCAGAATCCTATGCTTCTGGAATAAATGGACTTGTTTCCAGTTGGCAAAAGTGTGTAGATTCTGAAGGTTCTTGATTCGATTAATAAACTGTATTCTAAGCTGAGATATACTGCTTTAAAGTTGATGGTGAAAAACCGCAATTATTTTTGCACCAACCTAATAGATAGATAGCCAGCCAGCCAGCCAGCCAGCCAGAATCACCTAAAACCTGAAGAAACCTATGTTGACAATTTTGTTTGACGGTTTCTAACTTTGAAATGACCGTATCAACCAAATGAATTGAAAATGACTAAAAACTAAGAAATATGCAAATGCCGAAAGAAACAACATTTTTTAAAGAAATGGGATGAATCGTGTAAATTAATGGGAGAAAAAAAAGAAAAAATGAAGAGACAGTAAAATAGAATATATAGAGAGAAATAGGAAGAAAATAGTGAAAGGTTTAAGATGAAGAAAATCAAAACTTTTAAATGAATATATCAACCAAATAAACAAAAAATAATTTAAACGCCAAAAGAAACTGAATTTCTTTAGAGATAAAAAAAACCCACAGAAGATGAAGAATAGAAATTAAGAGAAAACAAAAGAGAAATTAAGAAAGAGAATAAGATAAAAGCGAGAAATCGAAAAAATAGTGAAAGTTTTAAGACGAAAACACAAAACGAAGATGGGGGAAAACTACGGAGCACTGCATAAAATCAAATAATTACATGACTGCATTTTCCTCGTCGAATTCATTCAGCTCATTAGAAATCAAATCATATTTCCTTAAGCGGCCGACTTCCGGTTCATTACCGGATACTTGAGAATTTAAACTTGGTTGTCCGTGCGCGCGCATTCGTAACCGCTACCTAAACGTCGAGTTCCTAATGACGTTTCCAACTCCGCCATTTCTCCTCTCTTTTCTGTGTCTCTTTTCTTCCGAAAGATGGTGTCGCCGGCGGACATAATTAGAAAGCATCAACCAAAACTGCCACCAAAACAATAAACATAGACTGGCTGGCTGGCTGGTTGGCTGGCTGGCTATGTATCACGCGTACAGGCCCCACCAATGGAGCTAGAGGGTTAAAAATTTAAACATTGACTACACATTATATCTAGAAAAGTTTGGGTGTTTTGAAAATTTGCCCCCAAAATAGGTTTTTAGTCAGGGTTCAATTTGCAATGTAAGTGTATGCTAAATTAATCCTTCTTTGTTTGGCTGAATTCAGGCTTGTCTTTCGAAAATTCAGAAGTTGTTTTAGTTATCATTGCCCAACAAATGGTGAGAAAAGTAACACTGATCAACCCTTTTCCCAATATTTTAAATGATCATCTCCAACACGACATGCTGCAAAATGACATTGGTCGCGTGGAGGTTTCTGTTGAGAGACTAACCAGACTTGTTCATTCGTTCGTTTGCTGCTATTTCAAATTGATCAACAGCTTTCCTGTTGATAAACGGAATAAACAGAAGACGTTTGTCTTTGTTTTCTTTTCATGTAGTTTTAATTTTAATTCTTCATGCGTGTCGCTTGATCGAGTATCTATGCGTCTGCAATTTCATGGTCTGTCCTCTTCTTTATTTCCTCATTTTTTGTCACTACCACCAGCGCCGCCATTCTTTCATGACTTCCACCATTTAATTCAGCTGCTACCATCGCTGCTACCGCTCATTCTGCTTTGATTCGTAAAGTGTCTTCATTTGAAGAAAAACAGCAAAGGATGCCAGTTCTCCAGAACAAAGGGAAAAGTCAACCACCGCATGTACATGCATGACATAAAACTATTTGCAAAAGCAGGAAGGAACTCGAAATGTTATTCAACAAAGTTAAAGAATACAACGACGACATTGGAATGTGATTCGGAGTGGAAACATGCGCGCTGGTGGTAGTGAGCAGGGGAAAGCTTATAGCGACAGAAGGAATCGACTGTCCGGAAAAACGGAAAAAAATAGAGCATTAACCACACAGGACCAATTTAAATAGCTGGGGGTTCTCGAGCTAAATAGCAGAAATTTGATAAACTGAATGAAAACATGGGCAGTATCGGTAGTAAGATAAACAGGACCATTTTTGGATGGACAAAGGATGAACTGCAATCGGTGGAACCAGCGAACTGGGAAACTTGTGACGATGCACAAGGCTCTAAACCCCAGAGATGACACAGATAAACGGTATGTGAAGGGGAAAGAGGTAGCAGAGCAATCATCACATAGAAGACTATGTCCAAATGGTCAATACGGGATTAGAAAAGTATGTACAAGCATGCAGTGAAGACATTATGAAAAGCGCTCGCAGCAGTGCAACAAACAACAAAAAGGTAGCAAACGAGGAAAAATATCGCAGACGAACGATCATGGACATGGCTACGCGGGTGACACCTGAAGAGAGATCCGATTGTTTGTTTACGTTTTTTAAACAAAAAGCTTGTTTTTGGTTTCAATAGGTTCAAAATCTTCTTGACCGATTTTGCTGGAATTTAGTTAGAATGTTGTGGAAACCCTAGGAACTTCTTTACTTCCGATCCGATTGTTTGTTTACGTTTCATAAACAAATACCATGTTTTTCATTCCAAAAACATGTGTTTGGTTCCAATCGGTTTAAAATTTTCAATCCTTGGCCGATTTTGCTGAAATTTGGTTAGAATGTTGGGGAAACCTCCGGAATAAAGAAAATGGTGACTTATGGCCGATCCGATTGCTGCATCGTCATTATTATCTGCAACCTCGTCAGTGTCATCTACATTTTCAAACTTCATTACCATATTTTTCTAAGTAGTGGTTAGGCGTTTACTAGGGATAGGCATTAATTCAAATTAAAACTGAAGGATTTTTCACCCCTATTTTGTTTTCCTTTTTTAAATTCTTTCACCGGTAATCAATTTACAAATGTTTACGCTTCCCCGGGCAATGCATCTTCGAGACGTGGGCACGCTGCAATTGTGGATTCTAACGTTACCTCAATTTGTTATGATATGCTGCCACGAAAAGGTCATTTCGAGGTCAACACCTGTGCGGAAATGTAACCCGGTCACCTTAGGAAATAGGTATATGCATGGGTGTCCAAACAAGAGGATCTGGTAACCGGAAGGGCGTTCTAAAACCGGAAGGGCGTTCGAAAATCAATAAAGCTCAGAGCCGAGACAGGACCCAGAGTAGAGACAACAGAAAACTCAGAGGTCTCAGCAGAGAAGCAGATCGCCAGATTAGCCAGGCTGGAAGGCACGAGACCGCTGTCCCTGTTGGGGGACAGACTGACGGTTCTCCTTATCTCTATCCGACTCTTCATTCGCCGGCCGACAAAGCTGTATGCTATGAAATAAAAATATGTCTCATATTTTTACAACCAGTCTTCGAGTCCTTCCTTTCTATCCAAGTTCAGCATTTCCTCCCGCAAGTGAGCAACCCACAACGAGACGACCAATGGCGGCAGAACAGTATAAAGGGCTATACAACAAATTCTTTGCTTCCTTAATCAAATTCCTCGATACAAGGATTTCTCACTCAGTATAACATTTTATAAAATGTATCTACTTCCTTGAAGTAGGAAAATCTTATCGAAAAAAAAGACCGGAATTCAAAATAGAATCCACTTAAGCGTGCGGGTTTGCAATATACCGCGTAGCCCATTCATCCCTGACATTCATTCAGTTACGTATAACTCAGTGAGTATAATTCCATTGAGGTGGATAAAATTAATATGTGATATACATGGATATAAGAAGTTATTCGTAAATCCTAGATTTTCCTGAAGTTTTAGATTAGTAAGGTTTGCAGACGTAACAGGAGTCCTTTAATGGAGAGGCCAACCAAGTTTAGGATAAAGGACTCCTGTCT
>VCCN01000116.1:441162-451861 GCA_006491835.1 Architeuthis dux
ATATATATATATATCTGTTTGTGTTATATTTATCAAGTCTATCTATATGAATATTGTGCACATGAATGAGTCAATATGGAGTTAATGCATGTAGGTATGTGTATGGATATATAGGTATTTTCTAAGCTTAGCTTAGTCTGGCACAAGACCATAAGGATTGAACTCCCTATGCAGTGTTAATGGTCTGTATATATATATATTGGTGCATCTATAGGTGTGTGTGTTTATGTATGTGTGCGTGTAAGAGACTGACTTTTTTGTACAAATTTGTAGTAGTCAAGACAGTGTTAAAAACAAAAAAGAAAATAGCTTTTTTTTCATACAGCTGAAATGCACATAATACACATAGCATGTTTGGTATTGTTTCTTTTTTATTTACAGTACTCAATTACTCCCAATATGGATTAGCATAGTGTATAAATGAACCCCATGGACACTTTTGTACAGACCACCATAGTAATTATAGTAGTAGAAATAACAGTCATGTTGGTTAATAAGTGTAGAAGAAGTTATTGTTTTAGTGTTGTAATATGGAGCAACAATTGAATTTTAAGCAGAGAGAGCAAAACGGTTGTTTATTTCATTAATTGGGTTTTTTCCCCACTTAAATAAAAATAAAAAAAAATATTGCAGGATAAATAACAGAAGAAAACTGGTGAAATATATATATATACATAGATACATTCCAAGCTGGTTATGTCAGTACAAGTCAATTAGTGATAATAATAATAACAACAAAGAAATACTAGTGTTGAGCCCACTGTTACCTAAGTAAGCAGTGGATCTGCTAGCAAAAAACAACCAGTCTTGGATTTGGAAAGGACAAAGATTGAGGGTAAAAGAAAGAAAAACGGGTTGCTTTAAAAAACTAAGTTTTTTTTTTCATTCAGCTCTTGCCCCCACCCCCATCCAGGGTAATAAAGCCACCACCCACAGTTTTCATTTTTAACATTTTTTTTATTATTATACTTTTGTTTGGGCTTTTATTACTTTTTTTTTATTACTTATTGTAGGTTTAACATTTATAACTTTTACTGCTGATTATTATAACCGATATGGCTAATTGCTTTATTCTAGATATTTTAAAACTCTTCATTTATTTGGGTATTTTATCTGAAGGCTGACATTGGCACAAAAGGAGTAGAAACAATTTTCTAGAGATTTTGTGTCTAAATCTAAAATTTGTTTTCAATGAATTAAAAACACAAAAACTGCAAATGAAAATCAGTCTCCATTTCCCTACTTTTCTTTTTTGCTAATGTTTCTCAAAGCATAAACATCAGAACAGATATGAGAAGTGGTTATCTAAGATTTTATAAGTATCAGGCTGATTGAAAGAGAAAAGCCTTTTTTTCTGCATTAATAAACATCATTTAATAACTACACACCTCTGGCATTTGTCCTAATTACTGAGCCAAGCCTACAAGTGTGTGTGTATAAATGACTTCAGTAAAGAATATTAATATACACATGACAAATATCAACTAACTGTATAATTATTATTATTGTTTTGTTTTTTGAAGTAAGTAAATAGGAAACAGGTAAATAATTAAAAAAAATCTTGATATACTGATTTTTACTTTCCAATGAAGATTCAACGAAGAATCCTATGTTATCGAATTGGACTTTAGAAGTATATGAAGGAATGTACTGAGCCTAGTAGATATGGTAAATGAAAAACTTGCTTTAGGTATAAAGGAATGACCTTGGCTATTTTATTTTAACATAGATGGCCTAAGTGAGAACTGATATCTTCACAAGAAAAGCTAAAGTAGCTATGGAAAGACATATATGGATAGTTACATATAAATACAGAGGCTGAGAGAGAGATGCAAACACACATGTATACATAAATATGCATGCACACCTGTAAAAGATGGTACAGGAAGGAAGTATATGTGACAACATTTGTTTGTTTTTAATGCATGTTCTATATATATATATACTTCTATGATAAAGTATTTTCATGTCTAGAGTATGTGAACGTATGTTGATATATACCAAAGCAAATGCTTAGTCTTGGTATATAGTTATGTATTGACTGTAAGATTAAAAGTGTAGGACAAACCCCCACTAGGACAAACCCCCACTAGGACAAAACCCCCCTTAGGAAAAATAATACATGGAATTTTTAAATCATCTGTAGTTTATGAACAACTCTAACCCCATGCCAAAAAAAAAAATAATGTTACGCTTTAAAAATGTGCGATTGGAATATGAGGCTAGATAAACACTTTCCCTTAGGTAGGAATAATAAGATAAAAAATAATAATAATACTGTCACCAATTACTTTAAATTTTTGTCATGTTTTAATTTAGGGGGTTTTGTCCTACTTGGCACTTTAACTGAGGGGTTTTGTCTGGACCCCTTAAAGGTAAGGAATGATAGATCATTTTTTTTTCTTCTTTCTAAAAGCTACCTGACATATTGAGGCACAAAGTGGGTAAAATTTAATTTTGAAAGTTCCCTGAGAATTGACACACATATATATTCATTATACATGAGAGTAATCCTACTGACGCTGCATATGTATGTGAGCAGCATATGTATACACATATGAATGTGGGCAAATATGTACTGGGGCCTGTAGATAACAATCGCTCTAGAGAATTGCAAGAACTTGAGCTAAGGTCAGGCCCGTCGCCAAGTTGGGGGCCTGGCCACCCCCCGTGAATGTGATGTGAATAATTTTTGTGCTAATTTTTACGACATAAACCATTTTTACGACATCTCCAGCGCATGGAACTGCTTCACCTTCTTTCTTCATAGACTCGGCCATTTTTTGTTTTGGCAGAGCAAAATGGTCAAAAACACGCCAAACAATGTCCAAAAAGAATATTTGTTTAAACATTTTGGACATTTTTTGGTGTGTTTTTGACCATTTTTAGTATCTTTTGTGGGCGTTTTTTGGCTATTTAAAAAAATCTAGTGCTATTTTAGCAACACTGAGCACTTCTAGTCACGCCCTACCCCCCCGACTTAATGGATGGCCCCCTACTCTACTCACTGTACCCTGGCAACGGGCCTGGCTATGGTATAACCATTTATAGACTTGCGTGTCTATTAATATGCATGCATATATGTATTTGACAGAAGCTAATTACACTCAAGAAAAACCTGCCACGCAGCAAGTACACTCCCTGACATTCAGGTACAGACAAGGATATTTATACCAATTGGGTATCATAGGTTTTGCAAATACACAAATGTTCTTAGTGCTTGGAGAGTAGAGAGATTATGTAGGGCTATAAATCCTTGGCTAGAGAGTGGAAAGATTATATAGGAGCATAAGTCCTCGTCTGGAGAGTAGGAAGATTATGTAGGGCCATAAGTCCTCAGCTAGATTCAAATACTGTTATATATAACAGTAACTTTACTAGCATACAATGGGTCCCAAAAGTAAGATAGATATATACGAATTGAATGAAAAATATTTTGAAAGAGATTATTATGTAAATATTTACTAAGCTTAGCCCTGCCTGGCACAAAGTTATAACAAGGGAGCATATAGGATTAAACTCAGTTTCAATGACTTGCGAGATTAACTTCACTCTAGAGCAGGCACCCTAAATACATTGATTGCTCTCACTCCCCGCCCCCCAAAAGAAACTCCCTCTCTTTCCATACAGATGGTACACCTGCAGAAGGCTGTAGAATGGACTGGCTGGAATGTTGTGGTAACAACAAAAGCAGCAAAAAGAATAAGTTCAATAGTCCAAACAACTCTTGGAATGATAATGACTCTTCCCAAAATTATAGAGGGTAACATGGATTGATGAAAAGCTAAAAGCTCCCAGAGGTAGTAGATAAAACCCGCTAAGCAAAATGAAAGTGGTAAATACAAAAATCTAAGATATGTAGGACAATGACAAGATTGATATATATAAAAAGTAAGATAGCCTTTGAGTATTCTAGCTGGATTTGAGGCAATTTCTAAACTTAGAAGAAGAAAGAGTTGGCTACCTGTGAAAGCTATGGACTGCTATCATTTCAGGCGAATTGGAATGTAACGTTCTCAGCTTCCCAAAACCACAAAGGTGGACAGAGGTCAGATCAGAAGGGACAAGGATCTTTGAACTCTTCACTTTCTTCAGAGCTAAAGACTAAATGGTTGGAACCCAAATTCTCTAACCCCCAAACAATGCCTTCCCAGTATTGGATTGAAACTTTTCAGATTTATCATATCGGGAGAAGAAAAAACTAGGGTATCCAGGCATACTCGCTATGAAACATTAAGAATGTTTCCCTTTTTTCTATTTGACCTTAAGCAAGTTCTTTTATACGTGGAGATCAATTATATGTTTTGTGAAAGAAACACAATATCACCCATACATACATGCAAATACATTCACAGCACTAAAGTACACATATACAAGTGGATGGCAGAGCATACATACATAGAGATCAAGAAAAATGCTTATATATGCATAAATGAACACACTTACATATACATACATACACACATAAGAGATCAGATAGAGATGTTCTCTCTCTCTCAAACATTTGTTTCTTTATATGTGTGTACACAAAGACAGAGAGAGATCAAGTGATGAGATCAGAAATACTTACTTGCTCAGAGATCATTTTTGTGTACACACATACATTGAAAACATACACACATACATACATACAAAGGGATGCCCACAGATATACACCAATATATGTCCATATTCTCATGAAATGACCCAAAATTAATCTACGCTGAAGAATATTTAATAAACTTATTTTGAGGCATTCATTTTGGGACACACTGTTATATGCAATATCTACATTCTTAAAAGGATAAACTTGTATACTAAAACCGTTTATTCTGTAAAAGGGAATGCTACAATTATGTTGCAAAGAGAATAAATACCTGATATGTTTTGTCATGTGCCTGATACTCTAATTTCAGGCTAGTTGGAATGCAATGTTATAATAAACTCTGTGGTTGTACATTTATCTATAACACTCCATTATAAGTTAAAATACAGGGTGGTCCAAAAGTCACTTTCTGGTTTCTTTTGACTTGAATTTTTCAAAAAATAATTTGAAACATTTGATTCAACTAGAGCATTATGTAGTTTTAATTCAAAACTGTTTTTTTTTTATAATTAAGTATGAAAGTTAAGTTTGGGGATAATTAAATAAGGATATAAGAAACTGACTGTTGGACTTTCCTGAATAAAATGCAACAATAATCATGTATACATGCATAAAGTGTATTCCTGAGTAGGAATTTATTTAAATATTTAGTAAGCTTAGCTTCACCTGATACAAGGGTGTAATAGTGGGGCACCCAGTGAGGATCAATTTTGCAAAATGGGCCTGCTAACATTTACTCGACAGAAAGTGCCCTGCGTGTGAATTTCTATATGTTGATTTTGACCAAATTCTGTCGTGTAATTTTTTTTGTAAAAAATATCCCAAATATATAACCATCAAATAAATATATTTTACATAAATAAATATTAAATAAATAAATATCATTTGGAATGTTTTAAAATAAAATAAACAAATGTGCTCTCTCTCTTATTTCAAGTGTTGTTCCAAGTTTTTTTTTTGTTTGTTGGTTTGTTTCTTTCTTTTTGTTCATTATCTTTCTTTCTTCCTTTCTTTCTTTCTTTCTTTCTTTTCTTTTCCACTCATCATCACTTTCCACTTCATTAGGTTCCATCTCGAATACTTTTGTTCCAACCTGATCTCCCATTCTTTTTCTTTGTTTATTTTTATTAAGAATAAAAAAAGAAATTCAGGACTTTCAAAAAATTTTGTTTAAAAAAAAAAAAAAAGTTTTTTTAAAAATTGCATTATATTTTTAAGTTTTTTTTTTTCTTCTTGAAAATGAATATATAAACACTGCCGTGATACCTGTGTGTAGTAAGTATTACAACATGAAACAATATTGGGATTATAAGTAAAATCTTTACATATCTACCTGCTGCTTGACTGCCCATATTGATAATAAGTGTCATTACTATAAGGTATTGACTTAAGCACTTGTTGAATTTCCAGGTCTGCACAGTTGTTAACTGGTAATTATTATTATCAATTTAAAAAATTCATTAATATTTTTTCCTGGGATCAGTTTTTCTTTAAAATAAAAAAAAACAACTTTTTTTTCTTTTTTGTTTTGTTTTCCTCAGTAATTTCAACAATGGGGACCTCAGCCATGTCATATCAATCAGAATTTCTTTGATTAGGCTTTTATCTTTTGTTTTTTTAAATGATGATAGTAGTAACATTTATTTGTCAGTATTGCATCCCAGTTCAAATTGCCCAGAACTTATCACCCATGTCAGCAAACCTACCCATCTAAGTTGTATATTTGTACAAAACAAAATTTCTCAATGCAATGTCCATACATTGAGTAGATTTTTCTTTTTCTTTCTCTCATTTTTTTTTTATTGTATGCCTTTTTTGTTTTGATAATCTCTTCATCATTGTATTTTTCATTTTCTCAAACTCATTCTGGGTTATTTGAATAATGCCCAAGAGTTATCTGCTCTTGTTCTTAAGAAAACAAATGTTAAAGAGCTGCTTTAGTCAGGGAAACTTTTGTTTAAATTTCAAAACAGAAAAGAACCAGTTCTTAAAACCATTCATGCATCAGTCTTGTCTTTTTAAGTGTTACCAGGACATTGGTCATTTTTATTTTGGATTGTTTCTCATATTTTACAATGCATGAAAGATTTTTTTTTTCTCGTTTGTCTAGTTTCATTTTATTTCTTCTGTTTTGCACAATGTTTGGTTATAAAGGACACTGAGTGGCCAAAAGAGCTCACCAAAAACACCACACATATTTATACATACACACAGAGAGACGTATGCATACATATACACACAAATGTGCTTGTACAGATGTACATGTATATAGATTTAATTTTTCTTGTTTATTGAGAGATCTACATAACAAGATATTTATGTATACATACAAGTGTGTGTGTGTGCGCGTGTCGGTATACACATACAGCGAGTGTGTATGTATATGTATAATGTGAGGTGCAACCCAAAAGTTCAGGGAATTTGAATACATCGATCAATCTATTCATCTGTCAACTTACCCAGCTTTTTCCGTGTCTCGCCAGACATTTCCTTATCTCTCGAAATCACTCCCCCCAAGAAATAAAGAAACTCATTTTCTATGATTTTTTTCTTTCTTTGAGGAAGTCATTTTGAGCCTTAAGTTCCCCGAACCTTTGGGTAGCACCTCGTATATAACAATGTCTTTTAAGCCAACAAAATGATCTGGACTTGGACGATGATTTCTTAGAATCAAATAAATGTGGGCAGGGTGGGGGGGTTCTGAAAGCAGTGGGATGTCAAGGGGATGGGGAGGAGGAAGAGGAGGAGGAAGGAAGAGGAGGTTCTGAAAAAGTTGATTGGTGTTTCTTGTGTTTCCTGTTGTTTTCCTTTTTCTTCTTTATACTTTTAAGAAATGTTTCGGTGCATATTCAGATTCACTTTTGTATTTCAGAAAGAGATACCTCACCTTTCATTTTTGCTTTGTTTCAATTCCCTGCCACAAAACATGGCAGGAAAAGTCGAGAAGTAAGGAACCTCCACATTTGCCAAAAACGCAGTTACTCACAATTCACATGCATACAATCCCATACATACACAAGTGTTTCCCCACATGCACTCAGGAATGTGGAAAAAAAAAAATTGTCAAAGATTTTCTCTCTCTCTTTTTTTTTGTTGGTTAAAAAAGGCAAAAAAAAAATTTTTTTTTTCTTTGTTGTTATTATCATTTGCTTTCATAATTTCTCCCCAGGAAGGAAAAAAAAAGTTTAAAAAAAAAAAACATGGAAAAAAGTTGTAGTTTCCATGACAACTATGTGTGGTTTGTCATGTGTAGTTAATCTTAGTGAGCAAGTTTTTTTAAAAAGAAATATATTTACAAATAAAAGGGAAAGCATAAAAAGGAAAAGTAAGCTCTTCCTTGTTCTCTCTTCCAGGGGCAGAACTATCCTCAAGCAAGAACACCTTTTTACTCTAAAGATGACCATTGGTCAACAGAATTAATGCCCAATAGGTCTAAGAACTCAGTGTTGGACCTCTGCAGCAGCCAACAACCACCTACCCCATGCAGATGATTAGCGTAAGCTGACCCCTTGGCCTGACACATATAGCAGTGCCCCATACTCAGATTATTCGGGCACTGATACTCCTCTTCGGGGTCTGCCTGCATTCTGGCCTTCAGACCCAGACTCTAATGTTATAGTGACTTCTTTTGGATCTGATTTTTTCCCTTTCTTCTTGGCCTATAGCTAGTGATTAACATCACTTATACATGCATCTAAATGTGCACATATTTTGCTTACGTAACATATTGCATTATGATATACATATGTACATTTATGTGTATGATTATATATGCTATGCATATATATTTTTCGATATTGTTCTAAAAATTATAATCTTGTTTGATATTTAAAAACTAATAGTATTTTTTAATGGAAATTATAGATAATAGAATTTTTGGTTTTATAAACGATTCTCTTAATATTCAATTTTCTTTGGACCTACTAAATTTATGCTTAAAACTTCTCAAATTCCATTAATAAAAACCTTAAAGATTAGAGCTAATTACCAACTTGTGCAATACATTGTTGCTTTAAAAAGTAAAAAACTTTATCACTGATTCAGAAATTCTTGGTAAATTCTACAAAAAGTTTAGGACATTCAAAATTATTTCCTGTCTTTTTTTCTGAGCCTTGCAAATAGAATGTGGTTAAATACAAGTTTGAAATTTCACAGTCGTAAAGACATGTGGAGCAAAGATAAATACAATTTGAAAGGTCTGATTATTGCATGCATGTCTACAAGATATTAGCTTTTTTTTACCACACAATATGCTTACAGTTTATATATATTGGAATGTCTTGACAGAGAAATCTTGACAGTATATAATCTTGAAATGTTTTGTACAAGCTAAGATTCAGAACAAAATTAATGGGCATAAAATGATAAGGATTCAAAGATTGATAATAAATATCTACACTAAGATTAATATTTTTAAGTAATAGAGATAATCATAATCCGTACTAATATTAATAATGAGAACATAATGTACAACAGAATGATTATAAACTGATATGAAGATATGCTATAAATGCAACTATAATCTCCTCATAATACTAATAGGATTATTTAGTCTTTATGGAATGAGCTGTTTTTAAATAATTTGGCAAAACCAATATAGGTCTTTTAAACAAAATCTTCTAAGTTAAATTTTGAACAAATATGCAATTTAAAATAACTTTCTTGCTTTTCCCTTTAAAATTCTGTTTCAGAGATTCTGAGATTTTAAATGCACTTTTTTCTTCTTGGCATTTATCTGCCTTCGGAGTATGTTCTGCTTTTATATAGTCATGCCCCATATTAACTTGTTTTTTGAGAATAAGGCCGTTGTTTGTTCTTTTCTTTTCCTTCCTTCATAGCTAACCACTTTTGTTACAATATAAAGGAATACTGATTATACTCTAAGGCTACAGGTAGACCCAACCCTAAATGCGTGGGTGGGCTTACATAATCACCAAATTGAACAACCACCACAATATGCTAAAATGGTATTGCACAAGTAAATTTTTTTTTCATTTACATCTTTTGTCAGATACAGAGTGTATGTAGCATAAAGAGTTTTTTTTCTTTTTTCTTTCCACGATGCAATTTTATCCAAGATCAGTTTTTTTTTTCTCCAGATTAACCATTTTTTTGTTGCTTTGTTTGTACAGAATCAGTTCCAAAAGTCTATACATATTAGTATCTATGGTACAAGTCTGTTCTCAAAGATTTTTTTTTCTTTTTGCTTCCTTCCACCTGCTTTCATTTTTTTTTCTCTTATTTTTTTGGGTTGAACTTTTTTTTTCTTTTTCGAACTTTCATGGCTACAAGTGACTAGAAATTTCTACAAATAAAATGTGAATTTTTTATTTTCTTTTTCCGGATACGAGTCCTCTTTGCATGGTAATGTGTTAAAAGATGAGGAAATGATATGTCATATGGGGTAGAAATGCTATAAAAATGTAAAACTTAGATGGAGCCGTCTGGCACCGGGAGCCATCGAATACATGTTACATGTCATCTTTCTTACATTCTTTTTAACTCCATTGCCTTTCTTTCTTTTATTGATTTTTTGACCACCTCTTTCACCTCTTTCTTTCTTCCTTTTCTTCATGATTTTCTATATTCCATTTCTTTCTTCTTCATTGTCTTCTGTTCAGTCCAAATTAATGGATCTCAGTTTGCTTTTGTTTCAATCATTCGTTCTTTCTTAATTCATAAAAATTATGTTTAGAAGTGAGATTAACAGAATCATTCTGTAGTTACCAAAACCAGAACCATGCAGCTGACATCACTAACAAAATGGACCAATTCCATCAAACCAACTGTCAGCCATTTTGAAATCTTGAAAGATCTTCCAAAAGAATTTCCCAATATATTTTCATGGTCTTAAAAAAAGCCATTTTTCATCTTTTTTTTTTTTTTTTTTTTTTTTTTTTAGCTTTGTGCATCATTTGAAAGAATTTTTTTTTTAATTCATGCATTTTTTTCAATTGGATTTTATAATCCATTTTTTTGCTTTCTTTTTCAGAAAAGGATATTTTTTTTTTTATTTTTTGTCTTTGCCATGGCTTTCAATATTTTTTTTCAAAAGTTCCCGGTAGCCAGTTAATGAAAGTGGCCATTATTTGTGAAGAGAGGAAAAAAAAAAAA
>VCCN01000116.1:546762-558265 GCA_006491835.1 Architeuthis dux
GATGATGATGATGATGATAAATAAAATAAATGAATTATGAATAGTGAAACCAGACTCTTGCTAAGATAATTTATAGTTTAAGACAGGGTTTGCAACCTTTTTGCCTCTGTGGGCTGGATTGTGTATTAATGAATGAATGGTAGGCCAGATAAATTCCGTAAAGAAGGCTTGATATATGAGAATTATCCATTTAAATAAACTTAGTTATATTTTGCTTACAATCAATGGATAACACATGCTGGAAAATCATTTGTGCTTAACCCAAGATGCCAATTATTAATCAAAGGCCTCAATTTAGTTGCATTTTATTTTAATCAAGGCATCTTTTGAATATATTTAAAAAGCTCAAGGTAAGCATGTATCCCGGGCCTGTCAAAATCCCTTCGGATCTGGCTTGCAGGACGTAGGTTGCCGACCCCTGGTCTAAGACTTTTGTTCCAGGTCTTTGAAATCATTAAACTAAAAATGAAGAGCTATTACTGAATTCTTTAAGATTTTGAATTTACTAAAGCTGGTTTTTTTTGGTTTTGTTTCTTTTATCATTTGGAAATTTGGTTTGGAATCCTGTTTTGAATATTAAGCAGTTGGAGACTTATATTTACAACTTTTGAGATCTGGAAAACTAATCTATTGGTGAAAATGTTTGAAAAGTTTTTCCTCCATTGTATTACTGTGGAACAAGTCAAATTGATAGAATCAAATAATGTCACCATCAGTGATATGCACTTGCCACACACACACACCTATGCACGTACAATGTTTGGTGGTTCCACAAGGCATAATTAGTTTGCAAGGTTCCTGTGTTTGCCATCTTTGGGCTCTCTCTCTCTCTCTCTAACTCTCTCTCTCTCTCCTCCCCTCTCTCTTTTGTGCATTGTTAGGCGGTTATTTTTGAAGTTTCATCTGCGGCACCTCACTCTGCCGCCTTAGTTCTTAATTAGTTCCTTTGTCCTCCTAACAAACAGAAACACAAGAGATCAATAAAAAGGGAAAGATGTTGCAAGGAATTTATAGCAAACGTGTGTCTCTGTGTGTGTGTGTGTGTGTATGGGGGGGGGCATCATCATCAAGGAAATCAATAGCCGAAAGAAAGATGGAGGGGTGGGTGGGGGTGGAAAGACCTTTAGACATGTTGCAGACATTGGCACCATTAATGAGCCTCTTAGATATTTTGCAAAGAGACACACTTACTTGGACCAATCGGAAATCTCACCTTGGAACTTACAAATTATATTAAAGACAAGACAAGCAAGAAAAAAAGTTTCATGAAAATCAGGAAATCAGTCTACATGTACACAGACAAAGGTCAGAGATCACAGATTTTACAAGTACAGAAATCTGTGCATGTGTGTAAGACACCTCAAGGTTAATCAAATGTCCTAACTTGAACCAACAGCAGGGTAAACATGAAATGGCATAAAGTGAAGAAGCGATTACCATTAATTTATATGGAAACATTTTTGAGCGTTCCCAGACTCAAAAAATAACCTTCTAAGTTTGCCAGTTTTTCACTAAGTATAACACCCGCACAAGATCTCTTAGGCTTCAAAGCTATTGAGGTCTTTCGTAAAAACTAAGAAAACTGTAAAGCAGGGTATACGTATGTATATATATGTGTATATAGTTATTTTTTTTCTGAACTGAGATCTTAGTGGTCAAGCACATCCTCCTCTGTTCAACATGTTTTGTGATGGTCAAAGGTTAAATTAAAATAAAAAATAAATGAAGAGTTATCTCTCTTGTGTGAATCTCAAGTCACAGTTGATTTTATGTTTGGGGTGCTTCACTATGTTGAATATTGATTAGATATAATAAATAAAGCAACAAAGATTAACGACGACCTTCAACACTTTTTTTTTTTAACAAATAACCTTGCTAGTTTAATTTTAGTGTATAACCCACACATACACACACATAAATATAAGTGGATGCTGAGTGCACAGGGAATTTTGCCCTAATGAATAGTTTCCCACACTCTTCGCTCATACCAGAAATCGGACCCAGGACCTTCTGTGTGTGAGGCAGACGTGCTCTTTTGTGATGTCTGAAAAATGTATTCTTGTCAAGTATAGCAGAGAGCCTGAGTAGGATCTGTTGGGACAGCTTGCTAATAATTCCACTCTTGTTGTTCTGTCCATCTGCTCTAAGCCAGTAATTAAATTCCCTTTGTGTTTGACCATCAGGGGAACAAGCTGAGAGATAATTTGTGCATCTTCATAGAGCTTCTTGCCTTATCAGTGACAAATGTCACAGTAGCTGGGTGGGAGGCTGGAAGGAGTGTTAACAAGATGGACAAGCAAAGGATTTTAAAAAAACAATTGTAATTAATTTCCAAATTTTTTTCATTCGTTTTCATTTTGAAAAAAAATTACATTTTATTATTGATTATTATTTATAACTATTAATACCACAGAGTAACAGGGAATTCTACCACAAATGCTTGTCCGATGTCAAAACAATGAAAGAATATTTTTAACTCCATGAGTGTTTTCTTTCTGTTAGTTGAGTTTGGCATTAGTTAGAAAATTAGATCTTTAAACTGCCAGTCTGCTACTCTAAGCTACAGTTGCCATGTCTGAACATTAAAAAAAGAGCACATTCCTGGTCACCATCATAGTTGTCAACACACGTAAATAATATAGCAACTATGGTTAGATTATGGTTGAAAATCGCTAAAATGACTTAAATACAGGGCAAGGAAAACAGATGCTACAGAGTAAAAAAAAAATGGTATACTTTGAACATTTCATTTCATTTATGGCTGTAATGAAAAAAATTAATATGCATGGCTGAAGAACAGAAACAAGCAGTACATTGCACTACATGCTTGCACTAAAACTGTGAAGTTGACACCACCATACAGGCATCCTCCCACCCTCTCTCTCTCTTGTCAATATAGTTTCATGTTTTTTCCCCATGGAGAAAATGATGGAAGCTGAAAGTCTGGACATTTGAAGAAACTTAAAAATTCCTTCCGATTTTGTGTTTTGGAAAATCCGGAAGAATGGCAACCTTACTCTAAGCACTGAGTAAACTATATCTTTTTGGCGTTGATATCAGTGCCATGTGAGTACAGCAGATATTATATTTAATACCCTGATCTCAAGGGGAAGAAGCATCTTTGAGGAGGTTTGAGATTAGTGTGCAATAAGGAGTATTACCAATCTGGTACTTGGGACAGAATTCACAATTATCGATTCACTGCTTAATTCATAATAGTATTTAGTGGGTGATGCAGAATTGTCTTTTTAGCAAATGAATGTTTTTCTATTCTAGAGATGCCTTTAATTCTATCTATAAAATAAACAAATGATTGCTAGTAAAATTTTCCTTCTCCTTGGTGAGTGCATGCTAATGAGCCTCGCCAACAATGCAAATGACTAGTCCTTTGCTCCACAACTGGACCAAACCACAAGTGTTCAATTGAGTGAAAGTATAGGTTGGTCACCTGCCAAGTTTTTGGTCCTGACCACTGCATCTAGGTATATAACAGAGAGAGGATAGAATTGGAATGGGGAATAAGAGAGAGAAATACTTTTGGTAGTGGTATGAGGAAAGAAAGTGGGGAGGGGGGAAGGAGAAGGTACAGAGAGTGAAAGTGATGGTGCGAGGGGGGGGGGCGCAAATGGTGAACACCAGAATTAATTTATTCTAGATTGGTGGCTATACAAAAATAATCTTTAAAACAAAAAGTACAAAAGGAGAAATCAATAGGAACACTGAAAAATTGCAGTTCAATTTTAAAGTCTTGCTGGTCGGTTGGTTGATCAGTGGTTAGCCGTAAGCACTGGGATGAGCACAAACATGAAAGATAAATGGTTAACGTGTCTGGCTTTCAACATTGCTTCCAAAGGTAAAGAAATTCAGATGGAATCCAAAAACCATGTTATTATCTGGCATTATGGCAGGCATTAAGAATTGGACCTGAAGCAAGAGAAAGTTCCTGACGCAGACAGCACTGGCAGTAAAATGGAAAATAGTCAGTGCCAATATGAATATGTGGTTGTAGACATGAAAATAAGAAACTCTCCTCTTTATAGTTTTTGTCATAGTAATATCTACATGAATCATATTGTATTAAACACAATGTATATATCTGCATGTGTACGTATAGATGCATGTATATACAAAGGATATTTATGTAGGAGTTCCTTATTAAAAAAGTTGAATTTATAATTTGTTCATATTTGCCCAAGACAAGATTTATATGATTATACATATAATAGCCATATTCTGTCAGTAAGTCTTGATCACTGACAATTGCTTACTTCCAAACATTTCTATAGTAAAAATTATTTGCAATGCATTTATATTATACATATAATAGCCCAATTCTGTCAGTAATGCTTGCATTAATACCTGAACACTGACAATCCCTTTCTTCCCAATTTTCAATGCATTTCTATTGCAAAATTATTTGCAATGCATTTCAATAGAAAAATCATTAGCAATGCATTTATATTATACATATAATTGCCCTATTTTGCATGCATTTTTTTTCTCCAGATTTTTAGTTGAATGCTGAAACTGTCTAATATATATTTTAGGTAAAATCAAGGATTTTGGTATTAAATAGGAGAGTGGTTGAGTAGTGCTAAAGTCAGTAGGCAGTGATAAGAAAAGCCTAAACCTTGCTGATGTATAATGTGTTCAAATGCAATTTGCACTAAAATACAACTGTAATTATTTTTTTCCGCTACTGCCAGAATTTACTGTCTTTATAAATATATAAAATCATTAGTGTGAATGAAAGTTCTTTTGGTAAAGGCATGAATCCATTTCTCCCCCCAGTTATTGTAAATAGCAGGGCAGTTGGAGGCCTTTAGCCCTGTTAGGCAGTCCATCTTGGACATCAGGCTGGCACCCAAGGCCCCGTAAAAAAACAACAATGGCTACAATGATTGGGTCTCCATGTTCAAAACATAGAGACAGAAATCATTGCCTCATGTATCGTGCAATAAGGGAAGCAACTATTTTAAAATTTTTTTTTACTTTGCATAGCTAAATTATAAAGGTAATGAATTTCACAAATCCCAAACTTTGTTTAATTTTTTTTTAACCAGATAGCAATATTAACCTACTCTCTGCCATCAGATTATATATGTTTTCTGTAAAAGAGATTTTTTTTGATTTTTTAAATCGAAGCAAAGAAACCAAAAATGGCAAAGAATCCCAAATCCAATTAAATATAAGGAGGTGGGTAAGGGAGTCTTGGTTTGACCAGAAATTAATTTTCCTAAACAAAAAAATTTTAAAAACAAAAACAAAAAGATAATAATCGGGAATGGGAAAGAAGGTAGTGAACAGAGAGAGAACAGGAGCACATTAATAAAAACAATAAAATGAAAGCCACAAGGTGAATGAAAAGACAATTCCGTGTGGGAAGGGTGAACCACCACTGGCAATATCTTTTCAGCCCAGCAGTGGTTCTATAGAATATGGGGCAGACACATTCTCTGGGTGAATTTTTATCTCAAAACTAATTTGCCTTTTGATGTTCTCAAATGCAACAATTAGGGATATTGATTTCTCTACAACATTGTAATCCGCTTGTCAAGAGATTCTCTTTGTGCGCGTGTGTGTATGTGTTTGTGTGTGCGTGTTTTGTCTTTTCTCCCCCTCCTTCACTTTGAAAAAAATATTATGAGAAAAAATTGAGGAAATTGTAGCCTAATGAAAAATTTAAATTACAAAAAACAAAATATTTTTTCTAATATTAAAAAAAATGTAATGGCCTTTCTTTCTTTTAATTTAAAAAAAAAGTAAAATTTGAAAAAATGCTTGAATTTTTCAAAATATAACAATACATATTTGGGATTTTTAAAATAGTTTTTATTCCCAAGATAAAAGGGAAAGATCATTACTTTATGTGCATGTGGGTGTGTGATTTTAAATCCACCGCTCCCAACTTTCAATCTGATTAGAAAGATAAATACGCCAGTAAATCAGATATCCACCTTTGAGGAAACCTCCCTGATTCATGGCACCCAGCCAACAATGGAACGCAAAACAAAGAACTGAAGAATTACATAAAGAATCACAATGTACAAGCAGAAGATTTTGCTTTTGTCCGATATGTAGCTTTCATGAATAGACAGACATAAATGTTCAAATACAGAAGCCCTACTTTAGGCCATCTGCAATAATTTTCTATTTGGGTTTCTTCTAAAATAGCCTGGGTGCAAAGTTTGTTTGACAACAAAAAGTTTACTTTCTCAAATACTGATCTGAACCAGTAGTGACTTATTTGATGGAGTTTCACAGGACATCTTCCAAGACCCCTAGCAGATGCCAAAACCATGGATAGTACCAAACCCTATATATACAGTGGTCCCACACCTTATCCGCAGTTTCGTTTTCTGCAGGTTCAGTTACTGTGGTCAAACCCAGAAATAAACAATTCATAAGTTTTACTTAATAATGGTCCCAAAGCACAAGAGATGTGATGCTGGCAATTCAGATATGTTAATGAGAAGCAGTAAAGTGCTTCCTTTCAATGAAAAGGTGAAAGTTCTTGACTAGGTAGAGAAAAAAATCAAAGGCTGAGGTTGCTAAGATCTACAGTAAAATCCTTCACATAACTTTTATTACAGTATAGTATTATAATTGTTCTATTTTATTATTAGTCTCCTTTTGTGCCTAATTTATAAATTAAACTTCATCATCGGTATGTATGTACAGGAAAAATATAGTATATATAAGGTATCTGCAGTTTGAGGCATCTGGGAACATATCCCCCACAGATAAGTGGGGATTACTGTATATAAATCATTTTTTTTAAATCCAGGGGTTAAATTGAAAAAACGTCACCTTATTTTGAGAGCATTTTACAAGAAAACAATGATTAAGAAAGAAAAGGTCCTTATAAAGGATCTAATGTTTGAATGATAGTGATGTTCGGATGTGCAATGGCTGTCATTGCAAAAGGCAAATAAAGAAACAGTTTGAAGCAGCTCATGGACACAAAAGAATTGCCATTGTAGACTAATTTGGTTGGTAGCCTTCTCTTAAAATACCAGCAATTATTCCAGAAGATTGACGACACTAATAGCAAGACACCCAACTGGTTGATGACAGCTGCACAAAGGGAGATTTATGCAGGTGCCGCATAGACTCTACCAATTTGCATGTTCACATGGCTGATTCTTTTCGGAGAGAGCAAACACCAAGTTGTACCTGTACTTATAGGATTAAAAGTTAAGCTGTGTTAACAGTTGCTCCAGTTTTTAAGAGAAAAGTCTTATTTCTAGTTACAGATGAATGTGCATGAGCTTGTATTAATTTTCAAAATAATATTGGTTTTGAATATTATTAGTAACAAGAAATATCTATTATCTCCATTTATTTAGTTGTAGAATACAACTATAAGAATTTTTATGTCATGCCATTTTTTTTCTTAAAGAAAATGGTTCTTTATATATCTGAAATCAGAGTTTACATTTTGTAGAAGAGACTTATCGGACTGTTAGTGGTTACTTTCAGATGTTTTTCTGCCCAGGTTACTACAAAGCTAAACCGAGAACTGCTAAAAGTAAGTGATATACTAAGCATTAAGTCATATACTAAAAGACTAAGCCTAGCGTCATATTTCCTGGGGCTAACATACAGGTAAGATAACAATCAAAAAATTAGTTCAAATACTGACTAAAGTTGTTAGTAGAAAAACTGAATAAGACCAGATGATGATGCAACAATAGTTTATTGCAAATAAAATAATACAAAAATGATCAAAGCTTGCTTACCAGTTTAATGTCCAGCCTGAAGAGGACAGTGTTTGGAAGGAAGTCTCTGGTAGAAAAAATTAACTATCAACCCAGCTGAGAAAATCAATTCTATGCTGACCACTGAGGAGAAGACGGATTCCAAATCCCACAAAATGAAAATTCTTTTGTATTCAATGCAAACTTTCACAGGTGGTTTCGTTCCTGCACCAATTTCTATTTTGGGTCCAGTAATTAAAAAGAATTAATCTTCTGACATTGTTTGGCGATGTAATGGATGGGTGCGAGAGTTGGGAGAAATTTATTTCATGGAATTGAGCAGATGGAGAGGAGAGAATTCTTCCTTTATTTTAAACAGAAAATGAACTGTGAATGAGAAACAAAATGGCAGCCTTAGCAGTGCAGGCATTTGGTTTTGGTTCTCAAAGAAGGAATGTGCTGCTGAGTCTCAACTTCTTTTAGGGAATCATTGATCAAATGTAGCAAGAAGACAAAAAGAGGTGGTCAAATGATAGAGAGAGATGGGAAAGAAACGAGAGAGAGAGAGAGAGAAGGGAAAGAGAAGCAGCCATCAATGAGAGAGAGAAAGTAAGAGAAGAGTCTAAAAAAGATATAGAAAGCATGGGAAGAAACAGAAATTAGAAATTAGAGAGAGTAAGAAAAAGACAGAGTATCAAAAAAAAGAGAGAGAGAAGTAAGAATAAAAGAAACTAAGGGAAATTATGACTCACCGCCACCCATATATGCTCTGATCAATTAAATGGTGGACAAAGGGGTGATCAATAGATAAGTTACGTCTCTCGACTTTTGTTGAAAAAGGTCTGAATTTTCAAAAACCAAGCGGGCACAAACTAGTGCCCAATTTAGCATAAACTTACATTGCATGTTGAATCCTCCTCTCAAAACCTATTTTTGAGAGGAGATTTTAAAAAATTAAAAATTGTTTCCCTAAAATTTCAAGTTTCTACTATGAACGGTAAGGGCTGGTAGAAGTCTCGATACATAGATACATATAAATGTCAGAACACATGAATAATCCAAACCCAGCAACAGTGTTTAAACTGGTCTGTTGTGGGTAGCAGTGATTAATATGAAAGAAAGTAAAGAATAGACGTGGCAGGTGATAAGAAAAGAGATTTCAGTCATAAGCAAATTGCAAATCATAGTTGCTTATGTTAGCAAAAAGGACCATTGGCTGTAAAATATACAAATTTTAAAAGTCCACTGTGATGACTATATTATTTCCTTCAGTCAATGAGCATTAGAAGGAGGGGGAGGGGGCTTATTTATTTCGAAAGATTCTTTTCAAACGAAACATTCCTCTGCAATAAATAAATAAATAAATAAATAGATAAACAAAGACAAACAGCAACAAGCTTTATCGCAGAGAAGAGAAACCCTTTAAGGATTTCGACATTAAGAAAAAACAAAAAACAGAAGACTAAAGAGCATAATCATACAAGCTATTAGTAAAAAGCATGGAGTTAGCCTGAGGTAGTTTATAACATAACATCTGCTCAACATATCCACGTAACCAGAGAATGGACATCCAGACCCCCATCCCCTCCCCTACATCTCATGCAATCAAATTACAATCACTCAATGTCTAACAGGTATTAGATAATTCCTAAAATAGCAAACACAGAAGAAAATACATGCCGTTTGGAAGTTGAAAATGTTAATTGTTCCAAGGATTTCACTTTCCTGATGGTGTGTCTATAGTTGGTGGAGCAAATAATTTGCATATTCCAGGACAATGCCCCAAAGCAAATTTTTCCCCAAAGTTTGGTTAAAGAATTGCCGGCAGCAACATGGGATAAGTGAGGTAGTGAAGGATTCTGAAAAAGTTTCCTTGTAGGTTAGAAATTGTAAGGCTACAATAATTTCTTCTTTTTTTTTTTATCCTTAACTGTTTTTTTAAAAGCAGTTAAATTGCGCAGGTGAAATAATTAGAGAAGTGAACTTAGGAGAAGGGAATCATTTTGCGGGTATATTTAGAAATAAAAATATTTCAGGGAGTGAATGAGAGTGGAGAAATAAAGGGGGGTGGAGGTGTAAAGTAAAGTCAGGACAAAACGAGAAATTGAACAGAAAAGCAATTTGTGAAAGAGAAAAGGCAAAAAAAGATTTAAAAAAAGAAAAAGACAGGTCTACTTAGTCACTCAAGAGAAACCATCATGTTACCAACATTTTTTCACAGCATGCCATGTTGGGGGTGATCAATTAAAAAAAGGGGTTACTTCTGAAGTTTCAAAAAGCAAGCGTGCACAAACTAGGGATCAATCACATTGTAAACTGACCCCCCCCCCCCCAAAAAAAAAAATAATGAGTAAATGTTGAAATTTTCAGCCCTCTAGCTCCATTGGTGTGGCCTGTACATGTGATACATAGCCAGCCAGCCAATCTGACGGTCAAAAAGGGTAGAAGAAACTTATAGTCAAAGAGGTATGTGCAGTCATTTACCTGGTTGGGGCCAAATAAACACCACAAAGTATAATGTTGACAAACAATTATAAAGACATGTTTTCCAAAAAGAAAAACAACCCAAAACCATTTACTTATTGCAATCTTTAAGCAAAGTTTACATTTTAGATAACAATCAGTTAGTACAAGATACCTATCCTTGGATATTAGATTCTTTTTGACCAATCCTCCTTGTCTTTGAAATCCATACTTTCTTGCACAAGTAGAATTAACATCCAATGGGAGACTAATACCTGACAAATGGAGTCACTGCCATCAATTGCTGCAACTCGTGTTTGAGAGACTAATAAAGTTGCTAGTAATGCTTCCAAGAGAGACAAAAACAGACAATATGCATCTGTGAATGGTTTAATTTCACATTCTGTCTGAAGGAGTGCCATGGTTGCCATGGTTATGCCAGCTAATTGACACAGAGAGGGCACTGAGACAAATGCCAAGAGGACCCAGACAACAGAATCTTGAGCGGGATGTACTGACTTCTTGAGAAGAAAGGTTATATACTAAATTTTTCTTTCTCTCTTTTTGATGAGATTCTTCTATTCCAAACTTATTGAGAGAGAGAGAGAGAGAGAGAGAGAGAGAGAGAGAGAGAGAGAGAGAGAGAGAGAGAGAGAGAGAAGGAAGGCAGGAAATTAAAAAGGTTGATCAATCATCAAAGAACAAGGAGGAAAATACACTCACACTTGAAGGACCAATCAGAACGCAGGGAAACACTGAGTAGGTCTTTTTAGATGGCTTATTTGAGATGAATTCAATTTTAGAGTAGGAAATAACTAGGTCATTAAAATGAATAAAGTCATACAACAACCACAAATAATAATAATAATAATTTATAATAGAAATATGTAAGTCAAGCATCAATTTAAATTTTAACATAATCCAGCATCTTCCAAGATGCATACTTATCTCCATTCTTAAGAATAGGAATTTATTCATTCTGTTATTCCGTTTCAACTGACAGACCAGAGAATCAAGAGGAGGACTCGCATTCCTGAGAGTAAATACATAGATAAAGATTACAAGACCGGGAATGGCAAATAGGAATTAGAAATTTGATGGATTTGGATTAAAGAAAAACGCTAAAATTTCCACCCTAGAATTATATGTTTTCAAATGGTAAGTACCTTCATGAATGGAAAGAACTGTGTATTAAACATATGTGGGAGGATGAGCTGGTTGAGGCGTAGGATTTGAAATTTATCTGTAATATAGTTCTTCAGAATTCAGAAGAAAACTGATTGTAAATTAAATTGAGGTAAGCATGAGTATGGATAATAGTATATATCATAAAAACAAAA
>VCCN01000116.1:619834-640002 GCA_006491835.1 Architeuthis dux
AAAAAAACAACTATATCCTGGTGATTTTTCTTATGAATTCAAAAGTTAAATATATTTTTATTTTCTGAAATTTTTCTTCCTAAGATTAAAAAAAGCACATAAAAAACATACCAAAAAACAAAAAACAAAGAAAAAAACTGTATCCTAGTGATTTTTAAAATCATGTGCTACATATATGAAACTATGTCAATGAGATGTTTGGATATTTCTTCCCTTAAATTTGAAAAAACAAAAAAGAATGCAGCTGATAGTTTAAAGAAATAAAATTAAAAATTAAAAAACACTAAGAGGCCAGGTGAGAAAAATATTTTCATGATGAAAATAATAATGAGGAATAAGGAATTTTATAATGTTTTTATTCAAGAGGTCAAAGTTCAACTTATTAATTTTTGATAAGGAAACTGAAAAAATGTTAAAATATTTCTAAGAACATGATTCCAAAACTTAATTTGTATATTCTCAGAAGATAGATTCCTTGAATATCAAAAGTTAAAGAAAAAAAGGCTTATTTTGTGTAATAATGCTTGTGACCTTTATTTTCTTAGTGAATTTATAAAATAGCTTCTAACAAATGAAGGCTTATCTCCTATAAGATAGAGTGATTTATTAGAAATGGTCCTATTAAATTATATAGCAAACATAATGATATGAAAGTGGAAGATGTTGATGGAAGTGTTTGCAAAAGACATAGCAACATATACAGTAGAGAAAACACACTACACTAATTAATTTAAGGTTATAAAAACGCAGGCCTATCCAGAGTGATAGGAAATGTGCAATATAATTTCAACTCACTTAGGAATTGATAACTAAACTGAACAATATCAGTGGGACAATGAAGGCTCATATCATGATGACATTTTGCTTGCAATGTGTTCCATCAGCTCTTAATGACAGCTGTATCAATTATGCTCCCCCAACTGAGTGTTTTTGTGGTTGTTGTTGTTTGGGAGAGAATAGAGAAGGAGCGTAAGATAAAGGAAGTTTATAATAACCGGCCTTGTGTAAAAAGACAAGTGAAAAATGAAGAATGAGATAAATAACTTGGATATCTACAGGATGAAAGCAGTGTATACTAAGAGAAAGAGAGACTTGCCATTTTTGTGTTAGGATGAAGATAGCAGCAATATTATCTTTATCTATTTCTTATTAAATGAAGCATTGCCAACCATTACTATTAATTTTTGACTATTTCTTTTTCATCTTAATTTTTTAGTGGCTTTTTATCACAACTTTACTTAGGCCATCAATCCACGGCAGTGAGTAAACAGTGCGGATCATAAATGAAGGATAAGCTCTTGGTGAGGCTCAAACTCACATCCGGGAAGCCTGATTAACTGTACCAGCAGCTCTCACTGAATTAAAAAATTGAGATGAAAGAAAATGCTTGTCAAAAATCTATCTATATAATGAACAGTGTGATTTTTCTGTTTGTTTCTCTGTCCGCAACTTCTATCTATAAATGATTAAAAATACGATAAAATTAATTAATATTGAAATGGTTCTTCGGACGATTGAACACTTTCTTGTTGTTTGTGTTGAAAACATGACATTTCGATCCATTCTTCAGCCTTCTTCAGGTGTAAAATCCGAGTGTGATAGGGTAAACAGAAGTTATATTTTTAAAGGGGGTAACCCTGATAGCGCAGGGCCTGGGTGTCTCTGTGTCTGCGTTGTGTTTACAACACAAAAAACAAAAAGGAGTTCAATCATCCGAAGAACCATTTGAATATTAATGACCCTTCTAAAAACTATAGAAAATTAATTAAATATATTAAACAAAAAAAAATTAAAGTTAAAATCAAAAAATTAAAATCATATGTCCGGTTACTCTTATTTTGTATTGATATTTGAGGGAGTGTTAAATTTTATACTCCCCAAAATAACAAGTCAGGAAGAAGATATTCTTAGTTATCAGTCAACAGTGAGATCTACAAAATGGTTAGTTGGTTGAATTCTGTAATGGATGGTGCAGCCATTTTATTTGTTAATATGGGTTACTGAGTAAATGGCAAAGAAAACAAAGGAAACAAGAAAATAAATTAAGGGAAACAAGGAGAAATGAATAAAAAAAAGAAGGAATTATTGAAAAAAATATAAAGGAAGAAAAAGTGAAAGCTTAGAAGAAAAAGAAAAGGAGAGAGTGGTGAAGAATGAAAGAAAATTGGAGAAAAAAGAATTATAGAAAAGGCATTGAAAAAGAGAAAGACAATGTAAAATGAAAGAAAGTGAGAATAACTAGAGGAAAGAAAAAGAATAAAATATGTAAATAACAGAAAGAAAAATGAATGAGATAAATAAAAAAAAAAGTGAAAGAAATAAAAAAAAAAAGAAGGAAAGTACTAATCTTGTAGCAGGTTATATACGGAAGAGCAGTGAAGAAAGATGAAGGAAAATATTATTGTGCCAGTTTCCCAATAATTCTGCTTGCCATCCAGGTAGGTTAACATATTGATTGAGTGATGAAATTATAGCCAAAAAGATCAATTTTCAGAGAGATTAAAAGAAGAAGGAGAAAAAAAAGATAAATACTAATGGAAAATGTGAGGAGAAGAGACAAAATGGAAAGGTTTCCATTTCACTGATTTTTGTCTAAATTAAGTGGTGTTTTGTTATTGTATTTTGCTGCCATGTGTACATGCTGTTTGATGGCTTTTAACTTTGGTTTGCTTATACACATGGAAAAATGCTAAACAGATGAATACAAAAGTGTTTTTTGGCATAACAAAACCTGTGTGGGTCTTGTACCAAACATCATTTCCTTTCACACACAAAAGTGAACACAAGATTGTTCTTATGAACCAATGGACCTGATAAGAGGCTGCATTTTACCTACATCCCCAAGGACACAACCGGAAAGTATCAGGTTGTAACAAAAGTTCTCCCCACTTTTTTGTAGTGATAGTTGCAAGACATCCTGCTGCTACAGACATGGAACTTAGTGAACAATTCAATGCTAACCATATGACTGTTTATCACAATTTTAAGGAGCTATGAAAAGAGTTGTTTTTCACGACCACCTTCAGCTGAAGAAGACCTTGTTGGGTGTTTGGTGGGATATGCAAAACATCATCCAGTACAAACTTTTAAACGATAACCAAACCGTCACAGTTGAAATATACTGTCAACAACTTCAGTATTTGAAAACATCTTTGGTCAGAAAACGCCCATCCTCACTGAACTGAAAGGGTATCATACTTCATCACGATAATGCATGTCCTCATACCACTTGAGTGACCAAAGATCTCATAGAGGCATTGGGCTGGAAAAAAAAACCATTCACCATACTCTCCTGACCTTGCTCCAGCCGACTATCATTTGTTTAGTAGTTTGCAGATCCATTTTGATAGACAAAAACTCACTTCAAGAGAAGAGTTTGAAAAGAGTTTCTTATTTCAGGTTAAATTCAAAGTAATTTTAGAAATCTGGTATTGTAAAACTTGTCGATACATGGAATCAGGTTATGGAAAGCAAAGAAGAGTATATTAATGCTTAAGTGTATCTTGAATCATGTGTGCTTACAAATGAATTGAAAAATTGGATAGAACTTTTGTTACAACCTAACAGATATTAAAATTTGAATTTTAAAAAATGTGAAAATAAAATTACATCTAAAATTTTGAGAGAGCTCTTCCACAAGAGAATGTGAGCGTATTGGTTTTTAGATGCAATATTTTATGCTGAACTGACATAGAACTAAAAAAAAAGTTTGTCTATAACAGATTATAAGATAAGCTCTAAAAGGCCGACAGTTTTAGTACATTTTCTTTTATCAATTTAACACAGGTACTGGACCATTTATCTGGCAAGCTTGGGACCAGAGGTGACCCAGATTTCTGGATATGTCTAGTTTTCTGGACCAAGGCTTAATATATACTTAAAACATAAAATAAACAATGAAAAGTAAAGAATGAAATTATATTTAACAGATACAATATACACTTCTAAAACCGGGTCTGTTTGATCTTTATTAAAATTCTTAAAATATAGAAAATAAAATATATGATGAAAAGTAAACAAAGAAAAGTAAAGACCGTAACTGTTTTCAACATATACAAATTAATCCACTTCAAAAACAGGGTCTGTTTAATCAATATTAATCTGCTAATCTTCATCTGTACTTAATATACTGAGTAAATATAACTCACACATCAAACTTGTCAAAAATTATAAATATATCAATAAGAAAAGCAGTAGTAATAATATTCCAATAGATTATATAATTCTAAAGTTTCTAGTCAGTGATGAAAGTTTTCAGGCCCAGTAAGTGATAAGAATAAAGGAAAAATGAAAAGTGGAAGACATAAGTAATATGTTTACTTAATCAAAACCTCTGAGAGAAAAAGAAAATGATCATTTTCTTTTGCATTGTAATGGAATAAAATTTATTCACCAATTCAAAAATTAGAACCAAAAGAAAAGAAAAACCTTCATCCCATCCTTGATGTTGTCAACACAACGTTTCGGACGATTCATTCTTCAACCCTCATCAGGTGTATAAATTCAAAAAAGAAGTTTGTTTCTTTCCTTGAACAACATCAAGGATAGGAAGAAGTGATTCGATTGTCTGAACAAAATCTGGAATGTTAATGACAAAAAAAACCTGTTTCTAATTCTCAAAGTTTGGTTTTATTTATAATAAATCATCTTTCTGGGTAGTCAAATAGGTGAAGAAATGAAGAGTAAGTGTTAGTATACTAATCTTTTCTACCCCAATTACTTCACCTTTAAGAACAAAAAAAAAAGTCAAGCCTTTAAAAGGCATAAAAACAAAACAAGTGAAAAGTTCTTTTAGATTTTTATCCTGCGTATGCAAGTCTCTTAACAATAAAAAAAAAAGGTTTGCATGAAATACAGGTGGAAAGGATAAGAGTAAATTATGAAACTTGAGAAAAAAAATTAGATTTTATTGATAAAAAGGAAAAGAAATATCTTTTTATTCATAGAGAAATAAACTCCAGTCAAAGAGCAAATGACAAATATCCCAAGTTTGCTGCAGAAAAGTTTTTTTTCTTTCTTTTAAATGATTGGGAGGGCAAAGGTCACCGTGAATGTTCTGTATTGAAGGGTTCTTGAAGATCAAACATCTTGAAATCTATTCCCAATCAAACTATTTTCTCAAATGCCAAACAAAATGAAAATGAAACTTAAATAAATAAATAAAAATGAAATAAATAAAATGAAAACATATCCAGGATATAAAGACAAAAACAACAAAAATAAGAAAGAAAGTTATCTATTTGGACTTAACAGAAAGTTCAGAACATTGTAAAGTCACAAATCTTTTTTTAACTGAATGAGAACAAAACAGTAAAAAAGGAAGAAAAAAAGAAACAAACAAAACAAAACGAAAAATAAAACACCATTCTACTTATCATTGTCTGTGACACATGACTAAATTCATATTTGACTGATATGACTTTTTACAATGGCTACGACCAAAAACATCTTATCATTTAGGTGAAAGTTCCTAAAATGGTGCTGGCTCCAAATTAAGCAGGAGAGCATACAGAAGCACAAAGTCCATGAAAAGAATGTCTGAAAAGGAGTTGTGGGTTGAATCGGTGTGCCAACAGGAGAGTGAGGTTCTGCGCGCTTTTGTTTGGCAAACAGCCAATAAGGAAAGATGTGCTTGCAACGGGGAGATGGTAGCCAAGAAGGTGCAAAGTTCCTTTAAATCGTCACATCATCTACTTCTGGCAAGAGAAAAGAACTGGGATCTTCTGGGTGAAACCTTTCAACAAAAAAAGAATGAACCATTCAGGAGACCAGGAATATGAAAGGAAACTTGTATTTATGTATAGAAATATACATCTTTTGTTTGTTTCTTTGTTTTGGTCATATTTCATGATATATTAAGGACTGTCATTGCAAAATTTGAACCCTTAATGTACAAAGCAAAAAAGAAAAAAAAAAGATAAATAGGAATGTTCATTTTTATATCAAATTGTGAAATAAACCATGAACTGTATTATTAAATTATTAATGACTTTTTTTCTTCAAAAGCAAAAAGCACAAAATAGCTGAAACATAATTCAAGAATGTCATGTATCCTTGAAGAAAATGTTCAGTAGGTTTGGTAAATAGAGAATATTCCATAAATACAAAACAAAAATTCAGAAAAATTTCTTTTGGCAAATTTTGTCTTGTAATATAAGTAACCTTTTGTTCTTATCCAGAAGATAAGTTACCTTTCAGCAAATAAAGGAGAAAAAAAGATATGAGAGATAGAGATAGTTATGTGTTTACCTCAAGTACTCCATTAAATAATAATAAAATAATGTAGTTATAATGTTTCTAGAAGAGGATGGAGGGAGAATTAATGTCAGGGAGTAGTATAAAAGGCATAACAAACTATTTGTAGAGAAGATAGCGATTTGAAACATGATGAAAGACTAACATGGAAAAATAATTTGAAAAACAACAACAACAAAAATATGAGGAAGCTAGCAATGCACTAGGACTAATGTTCTTTAACCCACTCCTTAAAACATATACAAAATAGAATATCACCGAAGCACAAGTCTGGGAGGAGCACAGCAGTTCTTAACATGTTTAGCGCCAAAAGGACGTTAATCAACATTTTAGCTACTTTACCTGTTAAGTGCAAAATGATGTTAATTATGTAACATCCCCCTTTTTTAATTTTGCACCATGTCTTCATTTTGTCCTTTGCACATTGCTGTAACAAATACCTGCTTTCCTGTGATGCTATTTAGTCTCTGGGGAATCCCCATTGTTCTATTCTTGGTCTACACATGTCAGTAGAAAAATAAAGTTGGTGCTTAAGATCAACCAAAGCTCAGAGGTGACACGAATGGTCCAAGAAATTAACACAATAAAGTCCTAAACTGACATGAACCAATGTTATTGGCTTCTGAATTCTTAAAGATGTCCCTATTATCATTAGACAAACAAAACTATAAAAAATGAAGAAGTGTCCATACCATTAATCATTTAGTCTTCAATCACCTATCTTCCTTTACCTTTGTGTCTTTCAAGATAGTACTTGGCATAGTATTCCCACCCATTTACATCAATTTCTCTTCCTACCATAAATTTACCATTATTTCCCCAACTTCCTGACTTATAGTTTCTCTTACACACAGTTTTTACAAGATATCATATATAAATAGACAAACGGAAGAAAAAAAATAATAACATTTTTGGAATGCCAGAGAGGACTATACTGACCACCAATATCTAACTGAACAAGCATTCTTTTCACTTCACTACAGACACAGGCTCACAATATTCTGCCTATTTCATTCTTCTTTTTACCTCATGTTGTATAAACCTTTTATGAACCAATGCACACTAATACATCCGTACAGTGTGGATTTTTAAAAATAAATTAGAATGGATAAAAAAAGAAATTGATGGTTATAAACTTTAAATCAAGTTATATGAGAAAACCTAAAAATATATATTTCATTACAAATTAAGTTCAAATTTTAACACTTAAGTCTCAATGATTAAAATGGTTAAAGCAAACCACATTGTCCATAAGCTGAACCATGAGGAACTGAAGTTTAACTTATGGATTCAAATTCCTTCTTGATATGTGTTTCAAATTAACCATTAAACTATCACAATATAAAGATGCAAATTAACCCAATAAATAACAAGAGGGGAAATAGAATAAATGTATCAAGTTCAAATTGACCTGACACTCCCTGGTGTCACTTTTGCACGAGAAAGGCATGTATCTGATCAATACCCTGCTCTGGCACTATCATCAGGCATGGTCTTGTAACTAGAAAGTCATAATGGCAGACAAGTCAGAGACAGAACTGAGCCCACACTATACATAATTTTATGTCCTCACAATAGCAATAAAATGATTGCTAAATCCATTGTTAGTAATGACAGATAAATGCCTATGTATGCAAAATATCACCTAACCAATGAGTTATTTAAGTAAAATAAAATAAATATATGGGAAATATGAAAATAGGGTTCTGAATGAATTGTAAATGTTGGTCATTTGAAAATGTTGATAAAAGTACAAAGACTAATTTATGGAGAAAACAGTTGAGATTATACGATGTTGGCAAGAAGTCTACATAAGAACATCAATAAGTCTGTAGCCTAACAATGAAGAAAACATTTATTTTACATAACAAATATTTATTTTCCAAAAGGATCTCCTTCCTTGTCAGTGTGCTTAACCAAACACTTCTCCATTAATCACATAGATCGAACATTATAAAGTGATAATTTCAGATCAAAATTCAGCTAATAATTGTATCAGGCTACAGACTTATTGATCCCCCCTGTGGGCGCAATAAATGATGAATTAGGGCTGGTCAGGGAAGGGAATACAGCAAAGTAGGGTGTAATTTTGTCATTATTTTCAAAACCGAATGCCAGCAATAGGCTGCGTCAAGTCAAATTGGATAAATATGAAAAAAATACTGTAAGCAATTTTTTTATAGTTATCATTTTTTTTTGTTTCTTTATATATTGTTTCATTATTTAGATAGTAAGAAGAAAAGGAAATGATGAATTTTCTAAAGGAGACAACAAACAATTGCTTGCTCCCATAACAATAATGAACATGAAGAGAGAAGAAACAATCTTCCATTCGATCCCCATCTTCCCAAACAAACCTTGGGAGAAAAAAAGAAGGAAAAAATTCAATTCAAAAATAACTTTTCATTTATTTAATTTTTTTTGGGGGGGGAGGGGGGGGGGTCGAAGGTCTAAAACTGATTAGCCTCTACCCAGCTCCACCACTCATTCTCCCAAAACTCAATACTTGACTTTTTTCCTTTTTAATCTAAATGGTATGAGCCTAGGTAAACCATTACATACCTAAATATAACTATTGCTATAGGGTAGAGCAGAAAAATACTATCTATTAAAAGAATTATACTGAACAGAAAAACGGGATGTACTAGTTTAAACAACCAAAAAACCTGATCTAACTGTTTTAGATAAAATTCTGAGAAAATTACAAGAGGAAAGTAATAATGGAGAATTGCTATCAATAAATGAAATATAAAAGTACAAATAATAATAATAATAACAAAAACAGAAGGGTGCAAGTGAATACACATATTTGACTGTCAAAAACACACATATTTGAAAGAGAAGGTTGGAATGTTTATGAGTTTACAGTCATGTGACTATAAAACTGTGGGTTTTTAAAAAAATAATTTTATTATTCATTTATTTATATAAATCGATAAATGGTTCCCATAAGCAGTTTAGTGTGTGTATGTGACAAAACATTATGGCCAGCGATATGTGGCAAGAATGACAGCTACTCTCTCATAAAAACTGTGCATGCTAAGGTCAAAGGTATATAAGCTGGCCTCGAGTACTTCATTTTGATGTGTTGAATGTTGCAATTATGGGCAAGAAGAAAGATTTGAGTGACTTTAATAAAGGCCAAATTGTTATGGCCAGAATACTAGGACAGAGCATATCCAAAATGGCTTGTGAGGTGCTTACGTTCAGTTGTGGTGAGTACCTATCATCAGTGGTCCATTGAGGGAAAACTCACCAACTGCTGACAAGGCATCGGATGGCCAAGACCTACCAATGCGAGAAGTGAACAGAAGCTTTTCTACCAAGTACGAGCCAACAGAAGGGCTACTGTGACACAAACTGCAGATAACTTAAATTAAAGTGAAGGAAAGAATGTGTCACAACATACAGTACATTGATCCTTGTATGGGGCAGCATAGCACAGCTCAGTCAGAGTACTCATGCTAACCAATGTCCACCACCAAAAGCATCTTCAATTGGCATGCAAGCATCGGAACTGGACCTTGTATCAATGGAAGAAGGTCATCTGATGTGATGAGTCTCACTTTCTCATGAATAAAGTGGATGGCGGGTGTGTGTAATTATCCCGAGTAAACGATGGCACCAGGATGCATTGTGGGAAAACAACGAACCGGTGGAGGCAGTTTGATGGTTTGGACAATGTTCTGCTGGGAAACACATGTGGAAGGTATTTTGTCACGTACCACCTACCTTTAAGGGATGTACCTTTAACATCATTGAAGTCAAGGTACATCCCCCCTTCATGGCAAGTCTTCTATGATGGCAGTGGCATCTTTCAGCAGGACAATGCGCCCTGCCACATTGCACGAGTTGTCTGGGAATGGTTTCAGGAACATGAAGAAGACTTCACTGGGTTGCCCTGGCCGCCAAACTCCCCAGATCACAATCCCATTGAGCACTTATGAGATGTGTTGGACCATCAAGTTCACTCTGCAGAACCTCCAGCACGTAAAAATGTAGCAGTTAAAGGACCTGCTGTTAACATCCTTGCACAAGATCTCAGAGGAAACATTTAGAAGTCTTGTAGAGTCTGTGCCTGATCAGGTAAAAACTGTTTTGTGAGCACAACTGTTGGAATATTTCAATATTATATGCATATTATTTAGAATGCACCTTTTGAGCAAGACAATCTTGGAAGGAGGGAATGACATTCTGAAAAATGATGAAACGAGTGCATAGGCAAAAAAAGGTTGAGAACCACTGGTCTGAACTGTTCACTTGGTTTATTGTGAAGTTTACAACTGACATTTTCTCAGGTATTATTGTATCTGTACAAAAATAATGAGAAGTGACTCCCATAATTTATTGCGATGTAATTACAAAACTATTACAGAAAGAAAATCAGGATCAGGGTAGTTACTATTTCTAGGGGAAGGAAGAAAGAAGATATCAATTTATAACAGTAACCAATCCTCTTGCTTTTTATGCAGAATGGTAGTACCAATACAGTTAGTTTATCAAAAGTTAAATTTAATTCTAAACTGAAACCTCAATTCAGAGTCAGCCTGAACAATCAACTTACCAAAGATCCAAGGTTTATTATTCTTTTTTAAGTCAGAAATAATGGTAGGAAAATCCAGGAGAAAAAAGGGTTGACATAAGAATAACGACAAAAGGAAAAAATACATGACACAATTTCATAAAAGTCTC
Organism: Architeuthis dux; assembly: GCA_006491835.1. Classification (NCBI taxonomy): domain Eukaryota; kingdom Metazoa; phylum Mollusca; class Cephalopoda; order Oegopsida; family Architeuthidae; genus Architeuthis; species Architeuthis dux. Next base: position 630,782 of record VCCN01000116.1, read on the forward strand.
ACTTAAAACTACAAAGAAATTCAGGAGAGCAAGAAATAAGATAATACTCAATGGTTTTACACGATTTTGTGACACATAAGCAGCTCTTACAGTTTTTTTCTTCTAATTAGGTGTTAAGAAGAGAATTAAAAAGAAATTAGGGATATTAATCCATAAGAACCCAGTGTTACATACAATTTAATTGATCTGGACACTCTCTTATATAATATTATATTTTATCCTTGATTTTAATTCATGAAGTGTACTAAGTGACATCTAATGAATATCCAGGTGCAGTCATGTAACTGTGTGTCAATTTGCCTACCCAGAATCCCATATAATGTTCCTTCATGTAGAAATGGGTCTGTGTTCTTATGGGCTAATAAAGTGTAGCAACATTTGATGTTTAAGCATATTGGTACCTTTGATTATTTAGAACTGAATAGAAATCAATGTTGAAAAACCAGGTAGACAGAACACCCTGCTCATTCACAGCAAAAAACAACAAATATGGTGTGCAGAGAGATAGAGAGAAGGAAAGAGAGAGATCTGCATATATACACACAGGTGGGAAGACAAAGAAATATCACAGAATGGTTAAAGTCAAGGTGAACACTGAGTACAAAGATCTTTGCTTGATGCATTTGACAAAACGTCTGAAATATTACAGCTTTGTGTTTTTATACTGTTATTCTGGTATCTTGCAAGATGATATTTAGAGTAGCATGTATTTGTTTACTGTTTATAAACTGACAACTGTATATGTATTTGCACACACACACATACACACAAAGCATGTGTGTATGTGTGTGTAAAACAAAAATACAAAGTTCCTTGCTGTTTGATGAGGTCCAGGTATTGTGCATGAAGTATTCTCTCCACCAAACCACCAAATATCTATTGTCAATCAATGATTTCAAATTACAAAGAAGGATTTCTTTTTGTTTTTACCAGGCTTATGTTGGGCTCATCTTCACCACACTCTTAGTGACCAGAATTATCATCACAAGCAATCAATGGGAGCAGAACAAAGTGGGAGGGGGTCAGCCATTAAACAAAAGATGGGAATATAGGCTAAAATACTATAAACCAACATTTCCAAAAAAGGAATTCAAAAATGGTGAAAAAAAAGACAAGGAACTGAAGGTGACAGAAAGAGAAATGCATGATAAGATGTAGAAGAGCAGAAAGAGGGTGACAAAGAGGAGAGCGGAGAAACAGGAGGAGGATAATATCTTCAGAATGGAATATACAACATATATTTTAAAACAAATTAGTGTAAAAAAAAACAACAACAAAATAAAAGATAAGAAAAAAAAATCAACAAGAAAAAAATTGCAATTCTCAGGTGCAAAGAAAAAAAAACATAAACACAAAAGTAAAATAGCAAAAATGAAATGAAAAACAAGGGAGAAATATCAATTAGAGGAAAAGGTGAAAAAAAAAAAGAAAAAGTTTTATCAAGATGCTAAGTCATTTTGATTTGTTTAAATTGCTGGATACTTTTATAGTAACTGCAAAAATAGAATAAGAAGCAGCATATATAAAAGACTTCTTGATAATGTTTCAGTCATAATTCTACATTAGATCCCAACCGAACATACATGAACAACCTATCTACAGATTGTGCAGGCAGAAAGAGACAGACAACACGAGAAAGACAGACAGATTGACAGTGGTGCAACGGCTGGTGACCACAGTTGCTGTGGGATCACCAATGTGAAGTGGGATTAGAAATCAGTGGACACTAACCTGAGCTACTATAAAATGAAATTTCACCCTGGTCCTTTAGGGTAGTCCTAGGCATCCCGCCAGTGGATTTGTCCAGCCCTGTGGAGTAGGGGACATAACACTACGTTAGACACAGTGTCGGTAACATGAATTATAAAAAGCAATGGGAGACAACAGAGAGTGAGAGACACGCACACGCACTTCCACACATCTATGCCTATAAGTAAAACAGTAATTATTCAAATTTTGATTTTTACAAAAATATACGTCTAGATAAGAGATTTCATATTATTCTGAAAATCTGCCATATTGTTGATTTTTTTTTGATTTTTTTACATATATTATTAAGTTCCTTCAGAACTGTTGACTCATCTTGTGGTAATTCTTTTAAAAAGATAAATATTTCAATAAATAATCAGTGACCTTCAGTGTACTGCCAAACGTGTATGCAAAGGCAAGACAAAGATGAATAGATTGGTTTATATTTTCTATTAATTCCTCATATCTAAAGATACCTTATTAACAGTGACCTGATTAGGTAATTTTTCATGTTTATAAGGTATTGGATACTTTTTTCATTTAATTATTATGCTTTGAAATTTGAATAAAAATATTTCTGATGAAAATAAAGATTGATTTGACTGGTGGCATTACCAATCAGAGAATTACATTTTTTATAAGTTGCAAATATCATAACTGCTTCTGGAGCAAATATATTACCTGAGTAAAAATCTAAAGCTTAACTTTTGATGTTAATGCTGATTTGTTTCCGTATGCTTATCAGGGTCCATTCAGGAAACATAGAAAAAGTTTTAAAAATATTCTCAAAAGATTTAAGATCTTGCTTTTCTTTTTTTTAACATAAATATATTTAAAACCAGAACTCAGGTAAAAAGCAAGCTGTACTAAATTTCTCAAATCTAAATTTGAAAGCCATGCTATTTTTTAATACAGCAGATTTTGTTTGTAGGCAAACAGTAACTGAAAAATTGTAATTTATTCCTTTTGGCATCTTTCATTCATGCAAAAGTACAAAATAAAAATTAATAACTTCAAAGCGCAATCATGAGAAATAAAATTGACTAAAAGAGCAGTACGGTATTTGTTTGCGAAATGGTACTTCCTTTTGTGCTGAAATATTTTGCAGATGGTTGATGCAAGAAAAATATGATGGCATAAATGTGATTTACAGAAAAATTTTAGAGATAAAAAAAACTGTATTCTCATTTGTCAACCAGGGAAGAATACTTGAACCATCTCTAGATCACTTTCAGTTTTTAAATCCAATACATATCGCTTACAATTATTTTTCTTCATAAACAATGTTATAAAACTGTATTAAACAGAAGGTACCACTTTGCTAACAATGATACAATAATTTTCTTGAAATAACAAAAAGGAATCATACATACACGCACACACACACTTGTACACAGAAAAGTTAAAATGCAGTTGAACAGTTCAATTCTACAAATAAGACAGCAAAATAAAATAATCAGCAATGCAGAATAATAATAATAATAATAATAAAAAAAACAGCAAAATAAAATGATCAGTAATGCATAATAATAATAATAATAATAATAATAATAATAATAATAATAATAATAGCAGCAGCAGCAGCAGCAGCAGCAACAAACACAAAATGAATGTTTTTCAAAAATAATTTCTTGTTTTATCATGGTGCTGATCTGAAACCTTCCTCTTGAAAAAGAGACTAGGAATTCTGGTAGGAAAGCAAAAAAGGAAATGAGTTTTCTTTTTGCCAATAGAGCACAAACCCTGCAAGCTTATATAAATATTAGCATTATTGCAAGATTGAACTCAAGAGATAAGAGCAGATTTCAGTTTCTCTCCCACTCGTGTACCTTTACTGCTACCAAACAATAGATGGTCCCTTTCACATTGCTCGTACAGACCACATAAGCAGATACATCTTTAGCATGTTGTGTTTTGGAAAATCAACGAGGGACATTTCAAGGGACATTTCAAGGATAGCGAATTTGGAAAATTCAGTAAAACATTTGCCCGGGACAAATTTTATGAAACTATAGGAAATCAGATCAGAAAACATTAACCAATTTAAATGTTAAAAAACCTGCACATAAAAACTGTAGTCATCAAGATATGAATTTATCTTTAAGGTAAAGATTTTAGTAGAATTACATGAAAATAGTGAACGCTTTTCTCTGTTTTTCCTTTTAGATCTGTTTGTAATTTCATCAGACACATAAAAATAATTAAAAAGATGAACCAACATTGAGATGAGAGAAATTGTTATCTGTTCTAAGTTGTATTTGTAGGTGATGATGATGGTGAGGATTTAGTTTTTAGAAAGAAGTGGTAATAAGTAAAATCATAATTCCGGAAAAAGGTCAAATTTAAGAGGCAAAGTTTTTTGCTTATTTAAAAAAGAAATCCCATTGAAACATTAAAAGATGAAAGCAAAGAAGACAAAAGATGATTGGCTGATGGTTTTTTTCTCCCTTCTTTCTAATCAAAAAACCAAAATCAAAGTAATGTTAAACTACAAAAATCAACAGGTAAGACATTTTTTAAATTTTTTTTATAAAGTGGGAGGTTAACAAAAACAGCCATTTAAATAAATTTTTAAATAATTTTTTTTAAAGTATGAAATCAACAGATTCATTCCAAGAAATGATTTTAAAAATGACTTGAAAGCTGCAGGAAATTGATTGATTTGTTTAACAGCATATCCACCCTTGATGGGTCATTTAATGCCGAAATCAGTTTAAAATTTAAAAAAAAATAGAGTCTTGTGGACTTTGGTGAAAGGTTTAATCCTTTCAAATATAAACAATTCTTATCATTAAATCAGCTCTCCTTAATTCAGTTAATACAGAGGAAGCCGCTTATTATAATCACGGATAATGTCATCAAATGGTTATTGTTATCAATATCAGTCTGTCCCAAACACTTTATTTAAGTGATCACAATAAGCGGTTACCTCTGTATATTCTTCGCTTAATGTTATCATCCGGTTATTGTTATCTAAAACAAATGGTAGCAAACAAAACTCTACTAGAATTGCAGTTATGACAAAAGTATGCATTCTTTTCTCTACTCTCAATCTAGTCATAAAATAGGGGAGTGGTTTGTTTATTCCTGTAGACTACTTGTGGAGCATAGGGCCACAACCACTCTTCTACAGTTTCAGTAGCAAGTTGGTTTTATGTGAAGTTGCTAGCCCCACATCCAATCCCCCCGCCCCCTTTAGCCAGGCTTGGGACCAGCTATGGCAACTGCCAAGCTGTAGGTTTTTTCTGTCAGAGTAACTTTCTCTTAGATGGACTGCCTTACTGCTATTTACCCATAGCTGGGGAGAGAAGTGGATTCATGCCTTTCTCAAGGGCATTAGTGCAAAGTGAATATAAACAGCCTCATCTTAAACTTGGTCTACCATTATGCCACTCCGCACCTACAATAAGGGAGTAGTAGTATTTTCTTTTTATATATAAAGGGGTAAATCACCAGATAAGCTCTAGATATATTGGAACAGGAATTTGATAAAATAATGGTCGAGTGAAACTGAATTCATAAAAATAGTGTTAAAATCTCAAAACTCTTTTCAGTACATCATTTGCCATATTCTAAACTATCTACAAACTTTAAAAATGAGAGATTGTTGATTTAAAACAAAAAAAAAAATCAATAAATTTTAATGCTCATCACACACTTGTTTCATTAAAACTGAAAGAGAGCAAAGGAGAAAAGAGGGAGAAATAGAAAAAACAGGGAGAGAGAAAGAGAGAAGTGTGAAAAGAAATAGAGAACACAATTACAAAAAGAACAAAAGTAGGGTGAGATAAAAGAAGAAGAAAGAAATGAGACAGGAAGGGGAGAAAGCTGTAGATAGTGAGAGAAAGAGATTTCATAATAATAGTCATCAAATGCAATCATTGACACCCTGACAAAGAATTAAGCTATAGCTTTTTGATCCTGGATTTTGCAATGACAAAAAAAGAAAAAAGTACCAAAACAGTGCAATAATGGGGGTGAAAGGTTATTAAATGCCAATCTGTTGCAGATAGAACTCAAATTACAATATCAGAGTCTCTTTGGCAAAGAGGAGAGAAACCAATGCACCTCATTATTTCCTCCAAAGTGAAATCGGTTGGGCTCAATTTTTGACATAACAAGGTAAATATAGTTAGTGGCTTCCATGTATTCAGGAATTTTAAAAACTCCAAAACCAACAAATGTTACTTTTTTTTAAATTTCAGAAAAAAATACATAAATAAAAACAAAATGACACAATGTTCTTTGAAGGATTCTTGTCAATTAATAATCAATTTTCAAGTAAAAACTCATTAAATTCTGTTTGTAAATGAGCAAAAAGACTGAAATTATGTTTACATAAAAAAGGATGGTGAAAACAATGCCAAAAATGGCTGCCTCGCCAGTTACTTGAAGGAATGGAAAGTCTTTTGCTCAAGTCAATGTGTTTTTAAGTATGTATGTATACATGTAAATATCCACTTGATATTTCATTTCTTTAAAATATTGCTATCTGAATGATGGTAAGAGAATGCCAACTAATGATGGATACAGAATATGCTGATTAAATCAGAAAATTAAAAGAACAATTGTCTAGATAAAATAGGAGAAACCTGTTGAGCTCAAAGTGATAATAAAAGTTTCTGTCAAAGAGATAGTTAAGAGGGGGGGACCAGGTCCCAAAATGGCATGGGGCAAAGTGAGAGAAAAAATGGTACTAAACCAACTGTGAATTGATAAGATATTATGAGAGAAGACAAAGAAATAATAGATTTTGTATAAAACAAAATGGAAACAAAATAAATTCAAAGAGTATGAAAAAGGGGAGGAAGAGAAGAACAAAAATGGCAAAAACATGTAGATGGGGATCCAGACTTGAACCAAAAGACCTCAGTTGTTTCTATATTGCACAACACATGAGGCAATGATTTTGCATCCATCTCTCGAACGGAGACCCTATCATTGTTTCTGTAGCAATTGTTGGCTTTACAGGGCAGGAGTGGTAGCCTACCACACAAGATGAACTGCCTTACAGCCCTAAAGGGCTCCAAATGCTCTGCTTTTATCCACAGCTGGGGGGAGAAGTGGATTCATGCTTTCCCCAAGGGCATTAGTTTGAAGTAAATGCAATTAAACCAAAAGAGAGGAATGAAAAAAAAAAAGAGTAACAGACGCAAGAGAAAGAGAGTAATGAGGAGGAGAAGTAAGAGTGGGGTAGGGAAGGAGGGAGAGAATTAAATGAAATTGTAGGAGGAGTGAGTGATAGATGGTATGATACAGAGGAAATGGTTCAAAAGTAGAAATGTGAGGAAATGAGAGTAAGAAATGCAAAGGAAGGATAGACAGAAGATATTCAAGAGAAGATGAGATGACAAGAGGAAAATAATAACAAAAAGAGCAAGAGAGAGAATGACGGAGGTATAAAAAATGGGGGATGGGTGAAAGTTTAAAAAGAAAGTTGAAAGAGGAATGAGAGAGAGTGAAACAAAAACAAATAGAGAGAAAATAAAAAAGAAAAAAATAGATAGGGGACAGGAAGAAAGATGAGTAGCAGGAAATATGGTTACTGAAAACTGAAGACCGCTCAGGGACTCAACTTGCAAATGACGATGAAAGAGAACCAAGAGTGCAAAACACTATTTCTTTTGATCAATATTAGCAATGCATTTTGACTTGGCTGAGTACTTCTCATTTTTAACAGAATCCCATGGCACAAATAAAAAGGTAACTTTACCAACAGATGGTCCAATGAATCACACATTTATATTTGCCATTATGGGTCACAGATTCTCGGGATGTATCCCTGCACCTATCCACAGCCACCAAGGGAATATCAGATCAAAAGTGGAATATTTCAAAATATCGACAACTACTATCAGCCTCTATGTCTTCACCAGTCTTTTTCTAACATTTAAAAGTTACAAAATAATAAAATATGACCTATATATCCTGAATTTATTTGATGTGGGATTATTTAAAATTGTTAATTTCCAATTTTAATTCTTTCACTAAATCAAGATAGTTTAAAAATGTGCATTAAGTTTTAAAAGAAGGATTTAGAAATAAATACCACTTTTGCAGTAATAAAAGATGCTTATACTCAATAATATTTCTTGAAATTCTAAGTTTTGATAAAAGTAAGTAACGGTGTGTGTATTAGTTGAGTAGTTGTGCATATGAATTAATATAATCAGAATTATGTAGCCAACACATCTTCGAAATCTATTTTCATTTTTATATCAACAAAATATATTTTGCAACGTGGAAAGAAAAAGAAACTGATTTTAACCTAATTAAACAGCAACAAGACAAGAAAACTCAACTATGCTCTGTAGATCTAGAAACTTTCTAGACAATGAACACACATTTAGACTTTATTCTATACTTAAAAAAAGATTCTTCAGAAACCCAGGCCTATTACTGCTCTGATAAAGAATGTGATAATTTTAGCTGAGTAACGCACTGCTATGATAGGGCTAGCAATATGATTAAAAAACAGAATCAATCAGAAATATCAACAATTTTGAGGAACAGTTGGTATATGTGCAGCTGGGTTACCCTCCTGTGCACAGAAGCCAAGTATAATAACAGGAACTTTACAACTTTAGACAGATCAATATTAGAGTTACTTCCCTTTCGTCCTTTAACTCTCAAAGACTAGAGAAAATAATCCCATGCAACACAGAATGTTTATCTGTTTTTGTAGCAAGAACAAAACAAAAGGAAAATATCCTAATAGATGAGATGTACAAATTGTAAGAATATGCTTTTTTTTATATACTGTAAAGTCACACTGTGGGGGAAAATGAATATTTAAATACTCAGGTAATTATTTCATCAATTGCATTTTATTACTTTCTTCAAGAAAACATATAAAGTAAAGGCAAAGACAGAAAGATAATACAGGGTGTCCATAAAGTTTCTATCTATTTTATTACACTGTTTAAACAAAAATACATAGGGACTTTATGGACACACTGTATAAGGTTCTTTATTTAATCTTAAAGTGAAAGTGAAAGTACAAAGAGATAAAGATGAAAAGTTTTTTTTTTAAATCATGCATAGAGAAAAGTGGGAAGTAGTATTGAATATAAGAGTTTATTTAATCAAATAAATTCAACTGGTGAGACATTCAAACACTTGGCAGCCAGAATTTTGTTTTGTTCATGGAGGTTTTAAACAAGAAAGTCTTATTCAAATGAAAAATTCCTTTTTCTCTTTTTTAAGAAATTGAAAATGAAAGTGAAAATAGAAAGCAACTAATTCATTGGGAGAAAAGGCAAGTTGGTAAAAGAAAAAAAAACCTTAATTCTTTAAAAGGAGACAATGAGATATTGTATTGGATTAATTTGCAGACTATACATGGATTATTTTGCAAGTACAGCTGGCAAGTGGGTTAGGTGGCAGGCATTTTGTGTTTGAGGAAAAGGGAACAGAAGGAGTGTGAGTGACTCATCAGGATTTTATTTCCCAATTTCTATTCCCTACTACAA
>VCCN01000116.1:670786-682500 GCA_006491835.1 Architeuthis dux
AGAAAACAGCCACCAACATGAACTGTCTCTGTCTCTGTCTCTCTCTCTCTCGTTCAGTGAAATGAAATAAAAAAAACAAAAAACAATAAGAGATGCCGATGTTGTTGTTGTTTATTGGGTCACATTTAAACACAAACAATTGTCCTATCTACTCATTACAGTTAATTCACTTCCTTCTTCCTTCTGTTCATTCATCCTTCTTTTCAGCTCTCTATGTATTTCTTCCATTTGTGCTTTCATTCATCCAATCTTACTGCTACGTTCTGTCTTCAGCTCCCTCTGTCACACTGAAAAGGGTCCAAGTCAAATCTATGTTGTCTGCAAGCTAACATCACCAGGCTGACCCCCGACTCATGCATCCTTCCCCCACTCAGACATATACCAATGTTTTCTGACTGGCCGGCCAGCCAGCTATAGGCCCACACCACAGTTAGGCTGGACATAGCCATCACAGAGCAGGAGCCGATCCAAAGCTTGTGTCTATTTATAGCAGAGTATTCTTCCTCGGCTATTCCCACACCCTTCATTCACTTTCACTTTCACTTTCACTCTTGTGCATGCATTTGTTCACCAACCTTTCCTGGTCGGCTCGTCATTGCTATCTTCAAACCAGCTTCAATCTGCTAATGATGTTCTCTTCCTACTTCTTTGCACTGCTTGTAAAATGTAGGTGCTGTCGACAATGCCGACACCACAGAAAAATTTTTGAGAGGTGCACTCAGACATGCGTGCACACACATACATACTCACAAACATATATATACACACACACATTCTGTTTAAAAATGAGAAATATATTTCAGAACCCATTTGCACACAATATCACAAATGCTCGAGAGAATTGTAGAAAAGTAAAAGAAATGCTTTTCTATTTTTTTATTTTTAATTTAAGAGTTAGGATAAACAAAATCATGAATTTTCAGAATATTCATTATTCATTCAGGTCAGTTTTCGATTGAGTTAGACAATTTATTTAAAAGACAAACATTGCAGTTGTGAGGGGAAAAAAAATAAGCTGATGTTTTTTTTTTTACAAGGCCTCATATTCAGAATATGCAACTTTCAAAGCATTTGGCATTATCAATAGTGTTTTTTTTTTATGGGATAAAATCACATACAATAATTTTCAGAAAAAATAAAATTTAATTAAAAACAAATTTTCCAGTTTTTTAACTAAAGGACCAATAACAGAGTGGCCATGGGAATAAAAACAAATCTTTCTCTATATATAGATAAAATTCCATGATAGAAACATGTTATTAAATGATTTTTCTATATTTTCTGCGTTTGGAAAGATGATGCAATTAAAAGTTTCAATTTGCCCTTGAGATGTGAATTTAAGTAAGAAAACTATCAAAATAAAGACGGACAAGAGAAAGGAGAAATCCAGACCATGCTGCATGTGTGTGTGTGTGTTTGTGTACTGCTGGTTGTTGGTTTTCTATCAACACTGACATTGATTGAATATAGGCAGGAGTACAAGGGGAGAAAACACAGACAGACAGTGTGAGAATATATACTGCAGAATTCAGGAGATGTGGTCTCATTATAACATTTGAAAATAGTTTTGTAGAAAGAAAATGATATTAAAAAAGAGGACAGAATAGGGTGAGCAAACAGGATGGGTTTAGGGAGGAAAGTTGAATGGAAGAATAAACCAGAGTATTAAAAAAAAATTTTTTTTTTCTTTTTCTTTTAAATGAATTACAAAAAAGAAAAAAAATATTGTGAATTCCAGACATTTTATATTTGAAATTTTTAGGGAATTTCAGTCATTAAGCTATTTGTGTCATGTTGTTTTAAGAGAGAGTTTTAAAAAAAAAAGAAAAGTTGTTTATTTTTCAAAACTTGCACATGGTTTTAAGTGAATAATTCTGCTGGAGGAGACTTTGGCCCATGGGAATAGAGAACAAGTCTGTAGAAATAACTCGGAGAAAAAATATCTCCTTCAACATATTAAACCGAAATGCAATTCCCAAACTACACATCCATTACTCTCATCGAAATAAACAGCCATGTGAAAAAGAACTACAATAGAACAACAACAATATTGTTTTAGGTGTTGGCACAATGGTGATTATATTGAACTGAAGGTTATAAACCCTGGAGAATGGCTACATAAGAATAATTAGATTTATGATGTATAAATGATTGAAAATAATCATAAATTGCTGAGTGGAACTGACTAGGGAAACCAGAAAAAAACAACTTTTTAAGGCCAGCAAAAACAAGTGTTATTAACTAGTGATGTACCGGAATATCAATCCGGTTGGATATCTGGCGACGGATTCAACAAAAATATCGGATATCTGAATCCATCGGATCCCAAAGTAAAAAGTTAAAATCCACGTCTGTTAAGAAATATTAGATGGCTAAAATTTGAAACTGGTGGCAGTGATAATTTTTTGTGAATACAGCACCGGATTGATATAGTCAAATGGACTAAAATATTCTATTATGAAAACAAGCCCATGCCCTGTTGCTTCACTGATGGCTATCATAAGTATACAACGAAAGGCTTGGCTGACGGCTGCTATTGATACTATAAGTGAGACAGAAAAGCAGGAAGGGAGAGAGCAAAAAAGAAAGTTAGGTAGTTTAATAAAAGGGTAGGGAGGGAGATGGGCTGATGGCGGCTTCTGATAATATAAGTGTGACAGACACGGCTCTTATTATATATACTAGTTTACCCGAGTCGATAAACATAGATAATAGAGATTTGCATTGCAGTGAGCTTGAAGAGTAGTGTTCTGTTCTCATTACTTTTTATATATTTTTTTCATTGTTCTTTAAATTCAGCACTTTTATTACATCATCAGAACATAAAATTCTATTTTACTACATCAGTTGCGTCCTTTAGTATGACAGAGTACAAAAACACATGGCTAACTATTAAGTACCACTACACATAATACTGGTTTATTTCTGGAATATGTTATTCATGTGTTCTGATATTTATATGTATCTATATATCTGGACTTTACCCAGTCCTAACTGTTCATAGTAGAAACTTGAAATTTTGCACACACACTCTCCTCAATGAGTAGGGAAAATGTTGTTTGTTTTTAAAATTCCATGCCTAAACAGGTTTTTAGAGAGGGGTTCAATATGCAATGTAAGTGTATGCTAAATTGGTCACTAGTTTGTGCCCGCATGTTGAAAATTCAGACCTTTTATTAGTGATCACTGTCCAATAAAAGGCGAGAGAAGTAACTTATTAATTGATCATCCCTTTTTCCAATTTTTTAATTGATCACCCTCAACACAGCATATATGGGTGGTGGCGATTCATAATTTCCCTTGGAATGCTAGTTATATGTGTGGATGATGATTTTGAGAATTGGTCCCAAGTCTTATAGCAAACTATCCAAAATGTTACGTGCAAGGAGTGCATCCAAAAGTTGGCCTAGTAATGAAACTGTGACAGTCCCATGCAAAAGTAGTATTGTACACATGATCAAGTGGAAGAGCAATCACAGAGTGGTAGTTGCCGCTGGAAATTAGAAATTAGCTGCAGCATTGCACCCTAATGATTGATTAAATAAAAACAGTATTTAAAAAAATGACTGCAGATAATTTAATGCAGTTGCTAATCATTTGCCCTGAACAACACACTGTTTGAGTTGTGCATACAGTAAGAGATATCCCTCAGATTGAGTCGGAAATGAATCTAGTTCCCCACCCCATACCTGACATCATCAATTAGTTACCTATAATGGCACTGACTAAGTATGTCATTGCTCAACTTAAATATACATAAGAATACACATTATTTATGGGCATCATAAGATGAAAATTAAGCCTAAAGGTTTCAAGTAATATCTTACCAAAAGCAACAGCAGCGGGCTCTAGGCATTTGGCAATGTAGGACAGGTAGATTGCATTTGAGAAAAGTATGGTTTTAAATGAATAAATTCTCCACCTTTCAAAAACATGACAAGGTTTACAAAAATACAAGGAAGAACAAATGATCAGGAGAAAGAAAGAATTGGAAATGTTCTCAGTCTTTCTGGGCTTCTCTTGTTTCCCAAGCAGCAGGTATTAGCCCAATGTTGGTTTAAAGACATAGGTGAAATAACATACAAAGTGGTGGAGAAAGGAAATGATATATCACCACTATTTTCATCTTCATCATCATTGTTTTTTTTACAGAATGATTTACAGTTAAAATAGCATAGGTAAATGGATCTAGATCTCTTGATAAAAGCAGAACAAGTCAAAATGCAAGATACATAGGGATAATAGTCAAAATAATACAAATAAGTATAAAAATAATAATTCAATTCTTCCATTAATTATTAAAATGCTAATCATAGAGTCACAAAAATTAACCCTAGTATTCTTTTCCATAAGATTTTCTCAAGAAAGAAAAAGAAAGTCTCAAAGTGAAAATATGATCAGTTTAATAGTCTTAACTAAAAGTGGATTAAAGACTGATTAGTTTTAGATGTATACATATACATAAAATCAAGGAGCTTATAATGGTACAATGGTTAGCAAGCTGATCCCACAGACCAATGCATTAGTGTAGTGAATTCAATCCTCACTGGATGCCCCACAACAGTGGCAATGTACCAGATTAAACTAGGGCACTTCATTGAAGAGTAGTGGTTAGCAATCTAGTCCTGCAAGACCATTACTCCTGTAGAAAGTTCAACCCTCACTGGGAACCCCACAACAGTGGCCTTGTGCCAGACTAAATTGGGGCATTTCATTGTGGAGTAGTGGTTACCAATCTAGTCTTGCAGACCAATCCTCACTAGGTGTCACACACTTATGCTTTTGTGTGGTGCTTAGCTAAGCTTAGTGAAATCTATATGGGCATCTTGCTCAAAAGCAAGGAGTCTCAAAGATCATTACTATTGTGGGTTTGCTTCACACTTGTTGCCTTGTGCTGTGCTAAGCCAAGTTCAGTATATTATACATAAAATAGCTTATAGCATTAAATTCAGTTAAAGTTGCAAGGCTTATACACCATTTGAACAATATGACTTAACAGTACCATGTATCGATAACCTAGTATTGCAGATGAACCTGTAATCGTCACCATCTTGCTCCAACACATAGTCCTACTCTCTATGTGTTGGCTACAAGGGTTGTAGTTTAAGGAAGAGAAGAATCAATGATTGAAAAACCACAATAACCAAGCAGATATAAAGCCTAGGGTTCTTTCTATCTTTTAGTAGAATTCCATGTTGACAGCCAAGTATTAATATTCATATATCCGCCATCTGAGAGCTTTTCTCTACTAAATCAAAACAAGAATCTTTCAGCCGGCTGTAAAAGAGCCAAACACTCCCTGGCTGACAGGAACAAGTCACCCCATAAAAAGGTGCAGCCTGGTGACCAACAGGATTGTCTAACTTAAATACTAGTGGTTATGGAGGTTGTGCTTTATGACATCACCTACTGGTGCTTGATTCATCATACACTAACGAAAAGAATACAACCAATCCCAGACATGAGCCATTTTTCTGCTAAGATCTAAGGTAGAGAAAATGATATGTATAGTGAAAGCATTAATGGAAATAGACGGGAAAGTAATTATCCGATTCATTCTATAAACCAAAAAGATTTTCTTAAAAATATTTCTGATAAGGTTTAGTTTTTTTTTTAATAGTGTAAAAGACAAGATCTCACTACAAAAACTAAAAGAGTATTCAGGAACAAAAATAAGTTTTGAAATAATGTAAATTTAGTGATAACAGCAGGACAATACAGTACATTAAGCTATTGATATGCTGTGTGCAAAGTTAAGTATATGCATTTTGTCAGTTGTGTATGAGGGCTCTGTTCAAAATCTATTTTTCATAAGTAGAGTCTGTCAACATTATCTAATATTTTCTTTTCGATATTATTGAAAACTAAATATCAGAAATTATTAAAAAGAATATTTCTCAGTTGTATAGAAAACTGATGATTAGCCTGGATGCTTGACAATCAATGAAGTGTTTGTATTCAAACTTTTGATATGGCCTGTTGTTTCCTTGGGTTGCTTAGAATTTGGGCTTTTCAACTGTTAACAGTGGGACAACATGGAAGAATTATTGATTGCTGATAGTTTGCAGGATATTTCAAATATATATTGACTCAGCTAGAT
Organism: Architeuthis dux; assembly: GCA_006491835.1. Taxonomy (NCBI): domain Eukaryota; kingdom Metazoa; phylum Mollusca; class Cephalopoda; order Oegopsida; family Architeuthidae; genus Architeuthis; species Architeuthis dux. Next base: position 676,887 of record VCCN01000116.1, read on the forward strand.
TATAAGATTTAATATTTTAGAAATGGTTAAATACATGGGGAAAGGTTGAGTAGAGTTAGGAAGAGGAGGGTCATTTTGATTTAGAGGATTTTTTGATGCACTGCCATCTCTAAGGGCAATATAGAATTGAGCACCATAAACTTTCACAAAGAAAACTTGTACACTAAACAGGACATGAGAGAGAGTGAGAGGGAGAAAGAGAGTGAGAACAAGAGAGAGAGAAAGAAGAGTAGAAGAGATTAAAGTAAAAGAAAGGAGAAGGAACATCAGAAAAGGGAAGAAAAAGAGTGGGACAAACCTGGCTGCTCCAGAGTCAAACTCTGCTCCTACTTCTACTTCCTTGCGTAATTCTACTATAAATTTTGGAGGTATATAAGACTTGTCAGTTTAGCGCAGGTGGTAACACACCAGGCTAGCGATCACTAGGTCATGAGTTCAAATCACGGTAGGGGAATGAGGATTTTACATATCAGTTTACTCCCCTATTTTTGGTGAGGATTATTCTTGTTACATAGGAAAGTAAAGTCAACTCTGACTTTGTCATGGAGTTTGACAAAAAAAAGAAAGAAGGGAGAAATATAGTATAATGTTATACAGAGGAAGCTGCTTACTATAATCATTGATAATGTTATCAGCCGGTTATTGTTATCAAAATCAGTTGGTCCTAAACACTTTAATAAAAGTGATCACAATAATCGGCTTCCTCTATATATCCTTCGCTTGATGTTATCAACAGATTATTGCTATTTAAAAGACCATGTCCCAAAGTGATTACAATAAGTGGCTTCCACTGTACATAGAGACAGAAACAGATAGTAAAGAGGGTAGTGAGAGAAGTAAAAGGATGTGCAGGGAGAGAAATAGATGACATAGGCAGTCAGAGATGCATTTGATAAATATTAAAAGTATTGATATGTAAATGGTGATCTCTGAATTTCACCCAGTTCTGCTGGGATTTCCAACCTCATCATATTAATATCACTAAAATGCTGGCTGAACAATTTCTTAAAGAAACAGACTATCATACATTTCTGCATCATTTATTCAAATTCAATTCTTTTGCCACCCTCTCTTCTTCTCTATAGAAAGAAAGAACCTTGATGCATCTGATTGTATCAGGTTTTTCACAAGTTAAGGCAATTGCACTCTGGATTTGTTTTTAGATATCAGAAATCTAACATGCAGCATTTCTCTGGGGATCATAATATTCCAAGTGAAAGATAGCATAACATTTTTTGTTTTGTATAGCTTCAAAAAAGTGAAAACACATTTCAATGCTTTCAAGATATTGCTTGGAAAATTTCTTAATCTTACTTCAACAAAGATTTTCAGACGACTGAATATTTAATCTCTTTGGCATCATCATTTGCAATTTTAAAAGAAGTAGTAGACAATTTTACTTGGGGAAAAAATTCTTAAAGGTTTGGGATTAAATGCTGATTAACTTTTTACACCTCATTTTGAATACTTAACGTTTTTAGGTTACGATGAATGTTACGAATATCATGGACAGAGCATGTAACAAATGAAGAAGTTTTGAGGAGATTGAAAACTACAGGGAAACTGTTGCTAACAATACGAAAGAGACAGTTGAAATGTTTCGGACACATAATTAGGGTGGGAAGCTTGGAGAACTGAACACTCACTGGGTGCATAGAAGGCAAAAGGAGTAAAGCTAGGCAGTGAATAACCTACTTGTAGGGTTTGAGCCGGTGGATGGCAGCGAAAGGTGTAAAAGAGTGAAGGTTGTTGAGAGCGACAAGGGAAAGGGAGCTGTGGAGAACCATGATCGCCCACATCCTGGAGGGACATGGCACAGTGGTACTATTCATGAGTGAGTAAGTTCAAACTGTTATCATTATATTATCTCGGCAAGTCTGTTGACAATAATGGTTTAGCAACCCCTGAGTGGAGAATCAGACATTAAATGTACAAGACATCCCGAGTTCAAAAGCCACAAAAGAGAACTTAGATTTCTCTCCTTATAAAGAATATAAGATAAATACCAAGTGATGAAGTAAGTAACCAGTGAACAGGGACAGGTGCTTCATTTCAAGAAGATTTCATATTGACCTGCAATTATAGACACTTACTATCCAGAATTTTGATCTAAATGGTTAGAAAATGGCTCAAATCATATCACTCGATGATAATCAGTGAACCAACCTGTAAAAAATTGATTCTCAAATTTCCTAAGGGGAAGAATTTTAGCCCAGGGAGGAAAGAATGATAATTCAAAATAAAGGAGGAATTAAAGAAACCTAGGTTCGCAAGGTAAGGAATGAGACCCGGGACTCTGGGAACCACTGTGTTATAACCTCAAAATAATAGAAATCATGAAAATTAATATTGAGTGTCAAACAAAATTTTTATTATTATTCATTAATTAGAGATGTAATTTTTCTGACTTGAATATCTAAGACTTTACTGGCAGAGCAGTAGACAGAAGAGCTTTGTTAGTCTTGGTTTAAAAATTGGAGCATTCTATGATCTTCAAATAACTTTGAGTTTTTCATTAACACTGAGCAAATGTTATGAACAGTGATTTCTCTAGGGTTTGTATAGCAGAACAGGATGTTCTGTATTTGTTACCATACAGAATCATGAACTCCTTTATGTATCAAACCAGTAAACCTATCCCTTCAGGATGCTGACATCATGGAAAATAAGTATGATAAATCCTTTATCCTATAATGTTCATACAATTGTGGGTAATTAGAATTTTGATTATCAAAAGAATCTAAAATTCAAGTTAAAGTGCCATATTTGTGTAGTTTGTTACATATAACTCATCCAAGAGAAATAAAAAAAATCTATACCTTTGTCCAGAAGTCAGACATGCATTTATTTAAAAGGAAAAAAGTATTCTTACTAAGAGAGTACTGCATGTATGAAATTTTCAATACAGGAGTGGTATAAACATTTTTAAGCATTAAAGTGATTTCATAAAATAACATGTCCTAAATTAATGTACTGGGAAGCAATTTAAATTATTTTATTTCTGACATGATTTTGATTCGCTTTTGTCCCATATACCTGTCTAAGCAAATGCTTAAAACATTACATTTGAAAAACGTCTTGATCCTATAAAATGAAGCCACTAAAAGAATAAAAAGAAACACTATTGTGAATAAATTCAAGCATTTGGTTATTATTTTCCTAATCATCACAACAAATGTTTAGGTATTGAGCAGTAATCAAAGTGAGAGTGAGATGATGGTTTTTGCTTATGATAGTATAGTATTGAAATTAAGATTAGTGAGATCATAATTGCACAGGTAGCCAGTAGCGATTGTAAGACAACAATTGCACGAACACAGAGATGAATAATAGAAGATATGAAAAACATGCAAAAGCAATGTGTATGTGCAGTTGTATGCATGTATGGATAAATAGAGAAGTGAAGATATACATCAATGTGTGAAAATGAGCAACTACTTAGGCATTTGTGCATATTTATACATGTGCATTATCAATTAATCTGAGTGCATTAATATGCATATATGCATTCACTGAATGTATGTGTGCACTTAAAATTAACAGCATTCTTTAATGCATTTTCAGATTTGTGAAAACAAACTATTGAATAGCATGTATTGCTTGGTCTGGCACAAGAGAAGGGTGTTCTGTATGCCTAGGTGACCTGGTTTATTTGGTTGAAAGTTCCTTATGGGTCCCTGGGCTGGCGTGGTGTGGAGGTTTAGATTAAGTGGGTCTGTGTATGTGTATGAAGAAATGAACTCATTGTAGTAGCAATGGTTGTCGAGAATAGTTTGCTTTCCACTACTCTATAGAAAGGCGCCCCTCAGATATCACTATGTTAAGTGCGAGACGCCCAGTGAGGATCAAACTAAATACACAAGCAATAGTCTGCAAAACCAACTTGTTAACCACGGCACTTGTCAACACCATGTATTTGCTCTTATTCTTTGAAAGTTCCGGGTAACTGGTATACATCTGTGGTGGCAAATGTCTGAATGGACCACATTCTAGAATTATATACATTATCTTTGCATTTATATGGTGTACTATAAATGTAAATGTGCGTTTATATTAGCCATGATTGTATATCTACATATCTGGGTACATTACATACATCCATTACGTGTGCTTGATAAACTAGAAAGCACTCGAAAAAGAGCAGCTCCAAAACTGTTCCTTGGCTCATGGCCCACCCTTTCACAAAATGTCTTTGAAATTCATTGAGAACTTTTGGAGATATTGTGTAGGTCAACAAACAGACAAACATGGGTGAATATATAACCTGAGACCAACTTTGTTAACATATGTACACAAATGTGCATTGACACATATAGAAAGATATTAACAAGAATTATACACCTGTTTGTGAAGTTGCTTATAATTTCAACAGAATATGAACGGGTAGTCATCTAAGTAGATAGATATAAACTAACTTTATAAAAAAGAAAAAGGAAACACAAGAGTAAAAAGAACATATAAGAAAAAAGAAAGAAAACAGAACAAGTAGGAATTTCTTTTTACCTGTTCTATTCTTTAAATAATTATTGATTGGAAAAAAAAATATAATAGGCGACTCAATAAGGCGAGGCTGAGATCCACAGGCAGAACAGTAAGCCTCGGTTTTCTTCCCTTTGAAAAGATCTAATTGGGAATGAAAACAGATTATACAAGAAAGGAGATGTAAATGCATAGGGGTTTAGACTGAAGGATGGGGTGGGGGATGGGGATGGATAAGGATTTGGGGATGGGGATGGGGAAAGGGAAAAGATTTTAAAAAGTAAAAAGAGAATTAAAACAGATAATAATAAAATTTCTAATACAAAACCGAAGAAATTTTAGCAGAGTTATTTTGTAAACCTATACACACTCATTCCACCTTTTCACAGAGGGTGGTGATGAACGAATGTGAAGCCTTACCAAAGTTATCATGTTGGGATTAATAATTCCAGATGCTTTCTTTTTTACAAATTTCTTTTTTCAAGTTTGAAGAAATCTATGAAAACTTTGTATAGATATCACAAACACACATTTATGGAAGTGTATGTCTCTTGTGATGTAACTCAATTATTTCTTAAAAAATTCCGCCATTGGTAGCGAGCTATTTCGGAAACAGAGACCATAATGTGGAAGCCAGGAACAACGGTTAATGATATTGAAATACCATTCATATAAATACAAGACCTCGTAATTATTTGTACCTGTTGGATGCAAGGAAAAGAATTGTTCTAGTCAATGTCACCATCCTTAGAATCTGAATTCATTTTTTTCTCTCCTGAATTCAACTTAGAAAATACATTGTTAGCAACCATTATATTCATTGGAGAATCAAAGACATATGTGAAGTGCATTAGAGATAGGCAATTCTACAGAGCACACAATTTGGTTTGTTTCCATCCAAATAAACTCATTCAAATTTCTGTTAATTTTCACACTTAAAATACTTCCTTGATTTAAAGCTATAACTTATGGTCATCACAGGATCCACAAATAACAACCGCAAAGTCTATAATATATTAAAAAAAGAATCCCAGAATAAAAGTCACGGAACCAAAGTCACAACGTAGTGTTACCCTGAGCTACCTAAGGAAGAAAAGTCACAACTAAATAATAAAACGTTTTAGGGATGGGTGGC
>VCCN01000116.1:721434-732015 GCA_006491835.1 Architeuthis dux
GTGTGTGTGTGTGTGTGTGTGTCAATGGTAATTGTTTCTTTAAATTCTTAAATTATTAACATTACTGGGTCATGCCTTTTATTTGAGTGATACAATCCCTCAAACTTAATTAAAGTTTTAAAAAGATTTTCCAGGAGAAATGTAGTATAGAGGAGATTCCCAAACTGCTGAAACCTACATTTGATATTGCAAATGATTTACCTGAAAGATGAATACACTAAACATAAAACAAAGTGTCAAAATGAAAGAGCCAAGTGTGATCTGAGCCCTTACCAAGTATTCATACATTCACATGGGCTAATCTCGTTTCCAAGTATTTTGCTTCTTCTGGGCCTGGCAGATCTTTAGAAAGATCAGCAAGATGTGCCAATGATTTGGATTTGTTCACGGTGGATCCCAACTTGTCAGGGAGTGACCCACACACTATGATCTCAGGACAATCCTTTGTGACACACATTATGAGACAAGCAGGATCAGGTGATGAAACCTCCACCCCGTAGATTGCAGGATTAAGTTTTCAAAACTTATTTTTGGGGAAAAAATAGCATCTTCGACGTTTGATGTTCCAAAATGCAACTTTTGACATTTGACATGACCATCCCCAATCCTTAAAGATGCAACCCTCAGCATTGATATCTGATATAGCCATGTGACATACATACACACAGAAGACATTACCTTGTGTCTTTTATGACTTATCTCACAAAACAAAGATTCTCCACATTTATTAATGTTCATCCATGGAAAATACTCATCATTTTACCTGGTGAGCATGAGAAAATGAAGTGCACTATCCAGTCTCTGGTTAACAGCAAACAGTTGTTCTAAATTAAAGCCAAATAAATGCAATTTGGAACAATAACAATAGTTTTTATCTGAATTTCTGAAATGAGGAATTATCATTATACACCGATTTATTCGAACCATTGTCCTGATCTTGGTTGTTTTTATATTCACAATGTTTCAGCAGCACTGGCCCTCTTCAGGTATCTGTCAATTTTGGTAACATTCTTCGAATTTCAAACTGAACCTTTTATTCAATCCATGGGGTTAAATTGAACATGGGAGCCTTTAATCAGGAAAGAACAGACAGAACGGTCTACACCCGTGGATTGAATAACTGGTTCAGTTTGAAATTCCAAGAATGTTACTGATTGTGACAGACACCTGACGAAGGCCAGTGAGTACAGCAACCAAAATGTTATGAATATAAAAACAATCAAGACGGGGACAACAGTTTGAATAAATCAGTGTATAATAATAATAATAGCTGTTGTTATTGTTAATATTATTGTTATTATTATTATTTTAAAGGTTTTACACAGCCCCAGGAATTATAAGATCAATAGTGTTTATATGTAGATGAGAGTGATATGGTTTTGTTTTAGTTGTTAACAGTCCTGTTTTTGATGAAAGAAATTGCTTGAACAGCAGGAAGTGAACTTGTAAAACTTATGCTTTCCAGTCTAATGATTTAACCACAGAACATTCACTGAGTGTAAACATAGTTAAGCGAGCAGTAATTGCAATTCACCATCTTTATACTACACTTACCAAGTACTATAAAGCTGGTTCAAACTACTTACCATATTTCCCGGCTGGTAAGACGCTACAAGTGGTAAGACGCACACTATAATTAGCTATTTTTTAGAAAATATTTGAGGATTGAATAGCTTACCGTACTAGCAAGTCCAAGTTGCCAACTCTATGGTGTCATTTTGGTTTCTGTCACACCTAATTCTCACATTTTGTACCAATTATGAAATATTTTTCAGAAACAAAAGTGCATCTTACCAGCCAGGAAATGCAGTATATACTGCAGATTTTTGATGATGAAAAGCTTCCATTTTCCTAATCATTTTCAAATTCAACTTTTGATCAAGTTAAACGGTATTAAAAAAAGATTTATTTTTGGTCAACTTGAATGTTTCAGTGCTATGTATATAAACTGAAACAATCAAATTGTAGCAAAAAATTCAAATTAAACTTCAAAATAAATACAGTACATCAGTGTGCTAGTTAAATCAGTGGTAGAACTTTAGACTGAAAGTAAAAGATATTCACATTCCAATTTCTACTGCCTTATAAGTGAGACTCTTTACCTTAAGCGATCTCAGAAAAATACAGAATTGAAAACTAAACCCTTTGAGTCTATTTTGTTAGTCCCCACCACACTAAATAATTATAGCTATTACAGGTCACCGTATTTTTGTTTGCTAAATAGATGTAAATTAAAAAAGTTAAGGTCATTTTGGCAACTCTTATTGATAATAACCTAGCGATAGGGGTTAGGGTTAGTCAGTCAGGGTGATGGTTACTTTATGTTGGAGGCTTTTAACTTTTTTTACATTCAGCAAAAATTATGGTGAGCTGTAATAACTATAATTATTTAGTGTGGTGGGGACTGACAAAAAAGACCAAACCCTCTGAATCATAGACTTGTATATAAAAGTTCATCTTGTCAAGAAATAAGAAATAAAATCAGATCTTTGTGACAATGCCTGCCTGAGGATGGAGAAGAATTAGCACAAACAAGTAAACAACAAAAATATTATCAAAGTATCTGATTGATTTTCAAAAGAAATTTTCAGAATGGTCAAATTTGGAGAGTCTTAAACAGATTTATTTTTAAAAAAACTCGAAAATTGTGCTTATGGATGAAAACAATAATACTGTTTTCTTAAAAAAATGGAAAAAATAAAAAGAAAGTAGGTGGTATGTGTCAACATGTAACAATCCATCAAAACCATTTATCCTAAAATATATGCTAAAATAAATAAATAAATAAATTATAAATGAAAAAAAGAAAGAATGAAATGGAAGCAATGAAAGCACGGATAAAGATTTCCAAAGAAAGACAGCCAAATTTTGCCATGCATAGAGGGAGGTGCTGCCATAAACTTTGAACAAAGGCACCCTGGCAAAGAAAATAAAAATGAAATAAATCAAGACACACTGCATGTTTTTCATAGCCAAAAACAGTACATTAAGTCTTTAAAATATTGTTTTTATCTATGAGTTGTGTGTTGCTCCGTCTCTACATAAAGGGCAACTTGGCATGAGAAGCATTTATGTAGCAGAAGGAGACAGGCAATAAAAGGAAAAATAAATTAAAGGCAAAAAAGAAGGATTCACTTCAATTCAAAAAGAATGATTCCACCACCTCTTACAGATTATTCTATGATCACAAACATATCCAATTGTGTGATATGAAGTGCCAAAGAAAGAATAACATTTCCTTTGTTTGCTAAGACCTATTCCGAATGTAGCCAAAATGAAATAAAAATATTTCCATAAGTGTCTGGCCTTAACTGGATCAAATGGAGATCTACCCACTTTGTTGGTTGGTATTGTGAGTTAGGAATGGTTGTCCTTCCTATACTTGATCACTTTGATCACATCACTTTCCTGCAGCATAACATGGGTACTTACTTTATTAGAATGACAAATCAATGAAAGGCAAGGGTTATGGTACTTTCGTCTACATCACTTTAGCAAGTGTTGTACTCCAAGGACAACACAGCTGTATCTCATGTTACGACTCTTATTTTTGGCACTTTACTGTTTGAGCCATTGTGAAGTCAAATTACTGCATTTTCCAACATATAAGACGCACATTTAAATAAATAAATAAAAAACTGTGCAATTTGATGGTATTATGATAAGGGGGCCATCTATTGAAGCTTGAAATGGACTGCTATGAATTGTAGTTAGCGGTTGTCTTGCATATACCATTTTAAATCATGTGTCTTATAGGCTGGAAAATACAGGGGTACAGCACTTTCGCCTACATCACTTTAGCAAATATGAGTTTTGTTTAAATCACTTTTGTCCCCACAATATCTCCAAATGTCCCCAATGAATTTCAATGACATTTTGTCGAATGGTTGGCCAAGGGCTAAGGAAGAATTGATGAAAATTTTGTGGTGGATCCAGAGATATTTTTTTTAATTAAATTTTGGGATGGATCCTAGATTTTTTTTCCCTCTCAACCAAAAAAAAATCCTTGGATCCACCCAAAAATGTCATCAATTCTTCCTTTGCCAATGGCCCACCATTCAAAAAAAAATGTCATTGAAATTCATTGAGAACTTTTGGAGATATTGTGGCGACATAAATGATTTTTGACCAAAGTGATTTAGACAAAACTGATATTTGCTAAAGTGATGTAGACGAAATTACTGTAACCCCAAATACAGTATATGTGTACAGCTGGATTTTCTTAACAAATCTTTTATAGATGAATCATTGAAAGCACAACTATTTTTTGTTGATGATTTATTTTTATTTTCTCAAGTCATCATAAGTTCAACAAAGAAGATAGTATAACCACTAAGAAACTCTCTAAACTAACCAACAGAACTAATATGTTGAGAACCAGAAGTTACCAAAACAGTCACAACTATTTTACATCATCTGACAATTATTCTGCTTTCACTCTGCTATACTTTTGCACTTTAAAACAAACCAATAACACAAGATCCATTCATCCATCACTTGTTTTTCTATGAGGCAACCATGAAAGTAAAAGAGAATAATACCACACACACACAACCAAAATAACAACTCAGGATTCAGATCATGAATAACACTCATTTGAAACTTCAACCAAGAAACCATAGAAACATATTAAATGATTTAATCACCTCAAAAACATCTGATGACTTGAGTAATAAAAATAAAGTATGTCAAATAAAAAATAGTTCTTTTTTTTAACAATATATATATATATATATATATAACTCATGTACATACCAACCCAGAACAGGCATGTTCTTTGAACGTTCATGTAACATTTGCATAAACATTGAATGAGTACAAGTACTGTTTGTTTGCAAACGTTCAACAAACAGTTGCAAACAGCCAAATGTCATACAAACAGTAGCAGACAGTGGGTGAACAGTTGCTTAAGTCTTGTGTCCAAACATTTATTATACACACAATCCAAACATTATACAAACGGTTATAAACAGTAGATGAACATTTGACTGATGATTGCAAACGGTTGGTTCTGGGTGGGTAGGCACTATAACAAAAAATCACTTCAGAAGAAAGCATTAACTTGGGACTTGGATTTCTTTATAAACTTTTATTTGGCAGATTTGAAAAGTCATTTTTCCTGTCATATACGCCTTTAACAAAAATCAAAATTCACATTATTACCTTTTTATATTTATAACAAGCAGTCAGTTATAAATGATACTGATGATTTTAAATAGGTTCTTTGCTACTAATGTTAGTTTTAGTAATGCAGTTGGTAACATTCATAACATAAGACCTTTATGTTCAAGTGCAGGGTTTAAAATCTGTGCCCAGTATGACTGATATACTTACCTTTCAAGTAAGAAAAAAACAAAATCAATAGAAACACCATCACCATCACCATTCAAAATAGCCTTTCCTTCTCCAAAATTCTTAACTGTAAGTGATTACTTGAGACAAATTCTCAGATATTAAAGAGAGCAACATAAGAGAAAGTAATAAATGTATTTAAAAAATCTACTCCATAGATTTAGAAAAGACAAAAAAAATAAGAAAAAAAGGAAAGAAAAAAAAAACCTTTGTAACTTCTTTTGTACATAATAACCCTATAAATGTACAATATTTATTTTAAAAAAGTGTATTTTTCTAATTTGGGAAAGATATTTGAAATTAATTGCTAAGTAATTTTTGCTTGTATAGTGCAGCCACTGTAATTTATCTGGCTGTGAATAATCAATCTAACATTAAATTATCAAGGAAGAAAATTTTCATTGAAATATGTTTGTTTTGTTTCTTGAATTTTAGTTTTCCCTTTGCATCCTCGTTGAACCATCTGCATATATTCAATTAGTAACTAGTCATCAAGCTTAAACAATTGATTTAAGAAAATTGGATGCTATAATAAAATATAATTCACTAAATCAGAATTGTAAGGCAATCAGCCGTTCACAGAGCACAAAAAAAAAAATTGTTAATTGGGACTCTTAATGCTGATGATACCTCAGAATCAGACTATTACAGAAAGGCAGTCATCAGGAAGGGGATCCATCAGTAAAAAATGAATTTAACACATGACAAGAGAAAACTTTTGCTACGACAAACCATCACAGAAAATGACGGAAATTTTGTAGAAATGTCAAAAGATTTAATAAATACTTGTGGTTACATTGTAAACACAGTCTCTTCCCCCGCCCAACAATATGACAACAATTCAGAGTGCCAGACATTCAATAGTCATGCCAGTAAAGACAAACTTAAGATAGATTTATTAAATCTTCAAAGAGGAATTTTCAGACATTGTGAGAAGTTTTTAGTTGCACTGTCTATTCATAATAGATTTTCCTATTAGCAACTTTGAATATACGAACCGAGCTTCACACAATTACCTGATCCATCAGCTTCTAGATGAATAGAAAGTCCAAATAAGAAACTTCTCCCAATGTTAAAAATCTTAAATACTTTGCTCAGTTTGTAAGAGGAGAGCATCAATGCCATTACCACTTATGGCAAATCAATGTATGTATGCAAAAATTTGACTGGGAGATTGCTCTTCTTCGGGTTTTTATTTCAATAGAGGAAGAAGCAAAGGGGGTGATCAATTGGAATATGTTTAGCTAAAAGAATCCCATAATTTCTCTTGCTACTTCTACAACAACAACTACCAACACGAATACGATGAGAACGACAACAAGGACGATGTCTACTCTAGACACCAACACCACCACCACCACCATTTCTTGCAAAAATGGTCCAGCACCAAATCGATTTTGCAGAGTAATCCCAAAAAAAGAAAACAGGCAGAATTGTGGGTTGGAATAAGGGGCAGTGTCTGCTAAATGTCTACGAGGTTTGGTTTTAGTTGTATAAGGAAAAGATGGCAGTACTTACATATGTAGGGGCTAACAGAAGGCCGACAAGACACACCGCTTGGTAAATCCACAGACTCGCACTGTTTCGCTGTCAGGGGGCGAGCCAAAAATGACAAAAAAGGTAAGAGGCGATAAACCAGTCGTCTGGTATTGTGTACACGATGAAAATCGCTGAATACTGCCAGTTTTTTTTTTTTTATTATTTAAATTTTTTACTTTTCAAATTCAATCAGATGGCAAAAATAAGCAAACAAAAACAATAAAAAGCAAAATGAACACAAATGAAAAGAATTTATATTTAAAATTTTGCATTGGAAAAAAAAATTTAAAAAAAAAAGAGAAATTAAAGAACAACTAACAAGTGAAACTAATTGATTCGCAATGAGTGAAATCAATAAGTGCTGTATGTTTTCATTGCCCTGCTATCTACTAATTAAATATATATACTAATTAAGAACAAAACCTGCTTTGTAAAATAAAGGGGGCACACCACAACTTGGCCGTTAAATAAAACAATTAAGTCAAATTCAATGCCATCTGTGAGAAGAAAAAAAAAGTAGCCCCATGAAAGAACTGATACAAAAGCAAAATTAGTGTCAACAAATGTATCTACTAGTGTTAAGAAAGTCATTTAAAACAATCAGTGTAAACACTTGATGTATATTCTAGTTGAGTTATCACAATGCAAATATTACATACATAAAACTAGCCAATTAATAAAATGCATTTTTTTTTTTAAATAGTGAATAAGAAACTATGGTAATGAAAACAACACTTTGGGCTTTTATAGCAAACATACAAAATAGAAATATTCAAGTACTGAAAACAGATAATATAAAAGATAATATGCTAGTCTGCAACATAAAATTTAAAAATGCATACATTCAATATTAAGAATTTGAAAAGTAAGTGGTTAATACACAACGGGTTGATAATTTTGTTCTTCCCTTGTCAGAGGGAGTTCAAACCTTGTTCAAGGAAGTTACACAAATCGAGTAATTCAAAAAGTTCCATGTTACCAGTTTTGTCAGTTTTGAGATGACCAGGAGACAAAAATATCACTTAATTAGACAACCCTGTGACTTGTTGGGTCACCCTTTAACTCATAAGAACTGCACCAGGATGTTCAGTAGATGTCACTTAGTACACTTCATGAGTTAAAATCAAGGATAAAATATAATATTATATAAGAGACTGTGCAGAATGTGACACCAGTGTCACAGTGGGTTCTTATGGGTTAAGAAAAAATCAGTACAATCTTATGTGACCAAAATGAACTCGGATTTTTTTTTTTATGCATGTACAAATAAATAAGGGAGACTACACTATAATTAGAATTTAATAGTTATCTCCCTTGACAAATCAGTTATTATAATATACATAGGGGCGTGAATGCAGATCTCACACTATTATTATCAAGTTGCAAATCACCCGGATTTCTTTTTTTTGCATTCTCTAAGTTAGCGCATTCCAGTGGTACCTTTTAATTCAATACCTCTGGTTACAACGCAGTTTCATCTACTTATAGGTCACGAACAGATAAACAGAGTCAGACTTTTAGTATTATATAGATATTTGGCATTATAAAGTAATGAAGATTTTGAAGGAACAGAGATGCATAGATGTCAGTAGATAATAGGAATTAAATTTATGCAACAAAAAAGAAAAAATATATATTTGGATACTGTTTGTAATTTTGTGATGAGTAATTATCATTCCAATAGTTGTTCTGACTACAAATCTTATTCTTTTTATTGTTACAACATTTGTGCACCTAAAGAAGGTTGTAGAATGGATTGGCTAAAATATTGTGGTTACAAATACAAAAAAAAGTGGATTTCAGTAGTCTGAATAACTATTGGAAGCATTTTGATGTCATGTAATGTTGGTAAATTTAGTACTACACCTACTAAAGCCTGAAGGAAAGACACTGATATTAAAGAGAAAAGGACTTTTAATAAGTACAAAGTCAGATATTAATTTGACAATAACATCTTTCAAAATCATATGCCATTTCCCCAAAAATAATATTATCAAAATTTTATCAGGAAAAAATTTAAGGAAGATATTTAATAAGGAAATCAATTAAAAATAATTTGAACATTTTCCAATAAATTCTTACAAACAGCAAGTCCTATCAAAATATAAATTGAACAAGTATAGAGGATCAGATGGAAGTTGAATGTATAAGAGAACATCCCACTTTTTGGCCTTAAAAGAAGAGCTCCAAATAAAAATGGATAAAAATCAATAAAAAGGATTTTAGAATCATTATCAAGAGAAACAAACAAAAAACAATCACGAGGACCAATCCAATATTTATTTTTGCTTTGCTATACAATAGAATTCAATTTATATTCATATAGGGCAGTGGTTCCCAACTGGGGAGGAATTTCCCCAGTCTATAGATAGGACTTTTTGCACTTCTAACTATCAAGTCGAAGGCTCGAAATAAGCTCCAAGTTGAGAATGATTTAAGATGTGATCTCTCACTAATAGACCCACAAATCGAAAAACTAGTAGCAAAAGAACAAGAGCAGAGATCACATTGATGTGTATATCAGTTACAATAGCAAAATTCTTATTTGTTTTGTAATAAATTGGAATTTCAAATGATGTGTTCTAATTATTTTTGCTGGCTTTCTTTGAGTAACAAATAGACAGTAGTATCTCTATAATTATAATATTAAACTAATTCTTAGTATGAAGCTGTCTAATTATACATAAAATAAAGTTATTTGTTGCAACTTAATAAATATAGGGTGGAATATTAGTTATCTTATTGACAAAAGTAGGGAATGACTCAAAAAGGTTGGGAACCACTGATATAGGGTATAAAGATTTTGTATAGGGTAGCATCGAAGACAAATTTGTTTTCTTCTAATATCCTTATTTTATTTATCAATTAATTTCAAACAACACATTTGCCAAGTTCTAATTTAACATCAATCTATTGAAGAAAAGAAAAACCATTTATATCATTAGGAAAACAATGTAAACCAATTTTTATGAAGGGAATTGGATTCACTGTTTGGATGTATGGCATCCGACCAAAATTGATACTAGCTAAATTCCTATAGCAAAAGCAAAAGAAGTTAGTAGCTCCCTGTGAACAAGATAGATTCCTGGGGCTTGTTTGTTAGTCCAAATGTTCTGAAGTCCAACATTACTCTTATAAATACTGAATACTGTACACAGCATTATGAAAAAAATGTTTGTACAGTATAGCTATAACCCAATAATATATAACAGTATATTTTACCAGCATTAAACAGTATTTTAATGTATAAATAGTAATAATAATAATCTTCAAAGAGAGTTATGGCTTTCCGCTAAATTAAGTTATGGCTCATAGGCATACGCCTCTGATACTGGTTGTCCATCCAAACGCTCAGGAGTTTTTCCATTTCTTTCATCACTGAGCTTCGGTTCTTACTAATTATCATGTAACATATTATTACAGAACCTTTCACATGTTGCATAATGCGCTCTTTGTCCTTTAAAATTGTGGCAACAGTAGAGCGATTCATCCCATACACACCTGCTATGTTTATCGTTTTCTCACCTCCTTCACTTCGCTTTATAATGTCCAACTTAGTTTCTAACGTAATAGTGTGACGCTTCTTGCTATCACCATCATTGCTGGCTCCACTCTCACGCTTCTGAGACATGACAGTATGTATTTGTTAAAACCACAGATAACCACGAATAACACTGTGACGCCACAGAG
>VCCN01000116.1:760035-778976 GCA_006491835.1 Architeuthis dux
GTCCAGCAGTGGACTTATAACTGATGATGATATATATATATAAGTATATATATAAGAAAGGTAGGGTAGATGCGGGTTCGATCCCACCACAGCGCTCATTTCTGTCGGCATAGGGAACCACTTCATATTACGTGCCTAAAAATATGATTGTGAGAATAAGAAGGCGAGCGAATGTGTATGGTTCGGGCTTCTGTTAACTCAGTGGGAAGAACAGGGCCACGTATAGGCTGCTTCCAGGGCGGACGCGTGTTCAATCCCAGCACCGCGCTCATTTTGTTATTCATTTATACGATCTAGGCCGCTTGTTTATCAATCGATAACACTGATGCTGGACTGACATAGGTTCCCAATTAATAAATGTCTTTATAATTATCATTCATATATATAAACGATTAGATTATGTAGCTTTTGACAAGATTCAAACTAATATTGGGTATATAAAAGATGTTAGTAAGCATGATTACTTTTAAAAGTTTTAAGCCAATCAGCACAAAGTTCGAGTAGAAATCACTAAAAATTAATAAATCAAATTTTTCATTCAATCAAATTTATTTGTATATTCATTTGTTTCATTGCCATCCATATAACCAGAAATATGAAGAGGAGAGGTTCAATGAAGACTAACACAAAGTCATCACTGTTATCATCATCATCAGCATTGTTCTCGTCAATGATGGTGATGATGTGATCTTGTTGTAATTTAGTAATGTGAAATGGGGGTTGAATCATTTTTACCATTTCCAACTTTAGCAGTGTATTAGGGAAGGGTGGGGGTCTGCAAAGAACTTTCAGATTGCCTATTAAAGAATATAATTTCATAGGAAAGAGCAGGAAATTCATGGAGAAGTCAAAGGCTGAGGTTCAAAGTGAGGCATGTTAGAGACGAGAGTAACATGAGTATGGGGGTACGGAGAGAGAGAGAGAGAGAGAAAGAAAAGAAAGATGAAGAACAAGGAGATCATGATGATCATGATCATGATGATGACGAAGAAGGTGAAGAAAGTAGCCCGACTAGCATCGTGTGATGGATAGATGAGAGAGAGAAAGAAGTTCTGGATGCTGGGTTTTGTTTTCTCCTCTTCCTCTTCCTCATCCTGATGCTGCCGCTACTGCTGCAGCCGTGGCTGGTCGTGATGCTGGCAACAAGGCAAAGAGGGAGAGAGATGTAGAAAGAGAGAGAGAGAGAGAGAGATGGAGAGTGCATCACTCACAAAACTGGGTCACACTACACACCAGGCCAGCCAGCCAGCACACCTTCCTGCCAGCCGCCTGCCTGCCTGCCTGCCTGTCCGCCAAAGCCATATCAATCAAACTTGATTGATAGACTAGAGTGGGTGAGGTTGGGAGGGGGGGTAAGAATGGGGTTGGCTGGGGAGTCTGGGTGCAAGTGGGGTAGGTAAGTCAGGTGGCAAGAAGAAAAGTCAAATTTCTTTTTTAAAATAAAATGGAAATAGATACCAAAAACAAACTATTTCTGTTAGTTTATAGAATTAACGAAAACAAAACTTTTACACGATTACCATATAATTTTACTACAGAAAAGATTATGCTTCCTTTTTATTTTTTTAATCTTCTGAATGGATAAAAGATTCAGTTTGATACTTTAGTCAAAAATGGGAAAAAATAATACGTTATTTAATAGTTAAGTATTAAACTAATGGTAACAATCCTAGAAGAGGGTTGTAAATGATCTGGTAAAAGCATTATTTCCTTAACCAATTCAAGGCATAGAGTGGGTGACTAGCCTTTCACATTCTCAAATTCATTGTGGTCAGTTTCATACTTATAAAATCCAAGTTACATAATTATGAAATTCAACAATTTTTATGTCAATGAACAATAAGTTAAAAAGGTATAATAAAGGACAGGTGTTAAAAACACAACTTTTTAACTCCTAAATTAGGAAGTAGTGATTACTATTGTAGAAATATCCAACAGAGTGGCTCCATCTATACATTCTGTGTTGAGTTCTAGCTGTATATATTCATGGTCAGATTTTCAGGAATTTCACTACGAAGGTAGATCTTTAAAAATAAAATATCAAGGAATCATTTTTCTTTTTGTTGAATTTTAGACATTTTAATTCACCCACTATATTAACCAAAGGCAAAAAAATAAATAAAATAAAAAACAAATCTTGTATCATGCAATAATTGCAATGTTCTAAATGTATATATTTCGAATACTCATTTTTAAAAATGGGATAATACCACAACCTTGCTCGATTATGATGGTAATATCATGAACCTCATATCCCACATCAAAGTGAGTTTCTGCTTTTTAATAAATCCTTTTTTTTTTTTTCATTGGTATAAAAAATGACACTCTTACAGGAAACAGGAAATAGGACATCAGAAAATGACACAGCAGTTTCAAATTATGGTTGCTGATCATGCCATTTCATGCTAATATCCTTAGGAAAGGCATAAAACCAAATTCACTGTATTCTGCCTGCTTGGGAGTCAGTTTTGTTATAGGTCCATATGTAGCAAATGAAAGAGTGAGAAAGGTGGTCTTGAACAAGTCTCTTTCACTAAGCAGAAGTATAAACCCCCAAAGAGCATTGAGCTTGCACCTCCAAAATATGGAAAGCAAAATAATTAACTATTGCTATTATTATTACTAGTATACTATAGTAAACTATTTTTTTTACCATAAGCATCATTACTACTACTATAGTATCAGTAGCATTACCATCAGTACAAAGCCGAAAAGTCATTAATATTACTTGTATTAAAAGTACTTCCACCACTGTTATAATTATTATTACAAATTATCATTGTCACCGTTTTGATTATCTGCACTCCCAGTGCATATATAGATATATATATATATAGGAAGAATATTAAATGGCCTACTTATTGTGTGCTTGTGTCTATATTTGTCTTCATAGCCTAGAGAGGCACACCGGTCAGGAATATGCACACATAATACTTAGAAGGGAAGATACCACAGAAGAGGGCAGCAAGTGGTTGGGAGAGGAGAGGACGAGGCGAGGCTGGGTGGGGAGGCGAGGCGAGGCTAGGGGGCGGTGTATGAAGGAACAGTTAGGTTTAAGGTATATTATTATTCTGCCAGTCTGGGTTTGTCAATGTACAGAGAGAATTTGAAGGGCTAAAAACAGCAGTGATGCAGTCATCAGGACAAATCCTCAATATACATCAGAATAGAGTTTCAGTGTACTTCTGTGCAAGTAAATCTGGATAGTTCTGCTTTGTTTGGATATAAGTATTATCATCATATAAAAGAATTAACTGAGTATAGGGACTCTTGTCCTCATCTTGGTTCATCTTTTGAACACAACGTTTCGGCCATTGTACTCTACAGCCTTCTTCAGGTCTTTTCTTATTTTGTCTATAAGGGAAACCTATAAGTTAATCACATGGTCAAAGTAACAATCACTCTAAAATGTGAAATTTTAAAATGTATTACAACTGAATGGTGAGATAGATAAATTGATAACAACATGTGAAGAGAGATGATTAGAAAGAAAAATCTACTAATAGAATATATAGATGTAAAATTGAAATCCATAGCAATTGTTAAAAAAAAATCTATTTACCATAAAATTTATTTATCTTGAAAACGTAATAAATTCTATAATTTCCATTCTCATTCAATGTGGTAAGCTACCTACGGTATAAAAAAAAACTTTTTATAAAATATCTCAAATTTAACATTCATATTTTTTTTTTAAATGATGTTTCTTAAATAATAATTTCATTAAATTCTATGACTGTAATCATTGACAGATATTTTAGCATAAAATTACTTGTTTTGAGTTGGTGAAGCCTTAAAATGATGCAGCTTCATTATGAGCCTGTTATGGGATAATGGAATAGAGCACTTTTGCAAAATAGCCAACATTATCTTCATCAATGTTTCCTTTCACAACTGAACCCTACAATTAATGAAGGTAAATGCCGTTCAACAAGGCAAAGGAAAGAAACATGTACTCCAAAATAAGATAAATAAAATAATAAATGTAAACAAAAATTAACTAAAAATAGAAATGATTTTCAGAATCTGATTTTTTTTTTTTCAAATTAGATATAGGAGAAGTTCTAAAAGCAATTTTAAAATAACCACATAGATAAATAGACAGAGAAATAGATGGCTGTCCAAATAAAAGTAGATCAACTTCAACATGTAAAGAAATAGAGAGGAATTGAAACAGCTAAAGAGTTGTATCAGTTGTTCAGCCAGCATAGAATAACATATATGATATACATCAATATTTCTATAGCTCGTGTAGAACCAAGTGTCAGTTCAATTTTGAATTGATAATTGTTTTTTGTGGCAGACTAAATCATAGAGTTGGTAAACAACTACTTTATTATAAATAATGTTGTTATCTTGCAGAGTTGTGAATTAGCAAACTAGCCCGAGATTATATTATTCTTCATCTTTATGGGGGGATGATTCTGATTGTGCATGTGTGTTGGACATAAGATATTTATCGCTTATTAATGAGACACTAGCATTCCAGGACTAAGATACTGTTTCTATTGGCTATTTAAACATTTTTTTAAATAACTCACCATCTACAATAAAGAAAGCATATATGTGTACATGTGTATGTGATGGAGATAGAGAGATACAGGTATCCCCCACCTTTCAAAGGTTTGCTTTACACCACTTTCTCGCTTTTACGGAAAAGGGCGAAAATAGCGTTCAGCGTTATTTTAGCAGTGCGCACACCCTCTGCTTCTCTGGCCTATACCCCAGTCTCCTGTACCTCTGACAACTCAGCCTAAAATACCATCCTCATCATTTTTAGGGTCTGGGAACGCTCAAAAACTTTTCCCATGAAATTAATGGTAATTGCTTTTCTTCACGTTATTTCTGGTTACGAAAGGTCTTTATAGGAACTCTCTACTTTTGGATAGTGGAGGAAACCTGTATTAGAAATTAACCTATATTCAATCTATCAATGCGAACAGAGTATCTAATGGTATAAATTGTTGTAATAGTAACAGTAATAATAAATAAAGGGACCAAAAAAAAGAAGAGATTAACTCCATCTATAGAGAGAGGGAGAGTGGCTGATACTTCTACATCAATGGTTATTTTTATATAACAGCTTCAAGATCTAAAGGATAGTTGTCAAAATGGAAAAAAATATATTAAGGCAATTTCAAAACTATGAAATGTCACAATTTACAAAATATTGTAATGTCAAACAAGAAAAATCTTCTTTTTTTTTGTTTTCTTTTTTTATATAAACAGACAAAAGCTGGCAAAAATGAAAATCTAAAATTAGAAATAAGTCCTTGTAACAAACAGAGTTTCCTGCAAATAAATCAGCTGTTAGTAAATACATTGCAGAAAATAGGAAAATAACAGAAGAAAAGCAAATGTCCAATGAATTGATTCTTAAAGACGACCAAAGAGTAACACATGTAAGTTTGAGGCACAGCACCTGCCAGGTTAACAGCAATTAGACTGAAAGAAATGCAATTAGGAACTTTGCCCCTCATCATGTCAAACAGGTAATCTTTGGAGACTAGATGTTATCAATAT
Organism: Architeuthis dux; assembly: GCA_006491835.1. Classification (NCBI taxonomy): domain Eukaryota; kingdom Metazoa; phylum Mollusca; class Cephalopoda; order Oegopsida; family Architeuthidae; genus Architeuthis; species Architeuthis dux. The sequence continues at coordinate 765,559 of VCCN01000116.1, forward strand.
AAACATGTGTGTACGTATATATGAATTACTTTGTCTTTTACGAAGCCGGTTGTGAGATGAAAAGACTTTTGATGTAGTTAAAAATCAGTTTTTCTACTATTAATTGGCCAAAAAGTTTGTTTAGATTATTAAGTAAAAATAAGAGAATTTTTTTGTTTTATTTTCGACATTAAATTTATTGAACAACATATTTACCATTTCAATATTAATGACCCTTCTCAAAACTATAGAAAATAACATATTTACCGTTTTATTTCACTATCATTCTGTCATCTTTCGGGCAACTATATAATTCTATTTTCCCAGAACTTTTTTTTATTTTTCTCAGAATTGCTCTCGGTGCCTTTCGCGGCCTGCCAGGAAATTGAAATTTTTTTCATTAAGAGAATTCTTTAAAGACCGGACTAAATGGTAATATGAAGGTGCATTATCTGCTGAATATGGCGGATGATTGAAAACTTCCCAGCTAAGCTGTAACAATTTTTGCCTGGTCACCAAAGAAACATGCGGTCCGTATTATCCTGATGGAATATTACACCCTCCTTTCTCTTTAATTCCAGACACTTTCTCTTGATTGCTACTTTCTCTTGATTGCTACCTTAAATTGGTCTAATTGGGAGCAGTACTTATTCAAATCAATCATTTGGTTCCTCAGAAGGAGCTCTTAGTAGAGGACTAAGTTAATACCATAATATAAAAGTTATGAAGATAGGCTAAAAGTGTTATTAACATCGTTAGAAAATAGGAGAGATCAGGGAGACTTAATAGAAATGTTTATTATGCATGGTTTAGAAGTAGTAAACCCTAATGTATTTTTTACTAGAAGGGAGTACAAGGAATTGAGAGGGCACACATATACGGTAGAAGCAAATAGAAGTAGATGGAATATTCAGAAAACTATTTGTTAGCAATAGAGTGGTGGGACTTTGGCATAGATTACCAGAATATGTAGTGCTATCAAGTGATGTAAATATAGTGCTATCAAGTGATAGAATATGTAGTGCTATCAAGTGATGATTTTAAGAAGAATTATGTTGTTTATTACACCACCGCAACGGTTTAAGTCCCTAGATATTGTGCAAATATAATTGTTATGATGTGTGCTTGTATATACAAATTGTATACTTTTTTTTTACACTAAAATAAAATGTTCTAAATGTTCTAAAATGTTCATATATGCAGTATCATATTCTTTGGATGAAGACCTGTCTTTGGGAATGGTTAGTGGTGGTTCATTTCACTTGCCCTACGATCTCTTGCATTCCACATTGTTTTAAAGTATCTACTTTCTATCGCCTGTCATAATTTGTTTAAAAAACAAAACATTTTCAATACATTTAAGTAGCATATTGCATATGAAATATGATTGAGTAGGTTTTCTTTTGGTTTTTTCAATTAACTTATGTGGAAGCCACACATCAAAGCAACTAACAGAACCAAGCTCGTGCAAATGTATGTCAACTATCTCTCACATCGCATAATGTTGATTAATCTCAAGTAATATCTTCATTTGATCACTATCAATCGCGACCGTGGAACATCATTCAGCGAGAAATCTCCAGCACAAAACTTTGCGAACCACTTTTGACAATTTTGAACATTTACAGTACCTTCTCCATCAACTACACAAATCTTTTTTGCCTGAGTTGGGTTTTTTTATCTTTCTTGAAATAAAAAAGCATAATATGCTGAAAATGTTCTTTATTTACTTCCATCCTCAATATTAGAATCAATAAACAAAAATGTGCCAATTTTGACAAAAATTGTTTTTAAAATGCTGTGACAATACAATCAAAATTAATCTTTTTGAATGAAGTTAGTTAAAACTAAATGCTTCTAATGCCATCTAACAACAAAAACAGAACAACCTTTTTGGCCAACCCAATACATCAATGAAACTTTAAAAAATAAAATAAATCCTTTCACAATATTAAATTGACTACTCTTTTGGCAATAAAGTATAAATAAGTTTGAAACGCCAATATCAATTTAGAATTTGGATGGCTATTGGCATGGACAAATCTTACAAGATAAAAAGTCATCTAAATAAACATTAGAAAAATGAAATCACCTTCTCATTCAAATTCTAGGTGAATGCATAACAAGCCTCACTAATCCAATTATAACAGATGGCCTCGAGCCCAAATACTTAATCACCAAACTGCACCTACTAGTGTCCTAAAACAATTTATAACATTTGCACATAATGAATTTTTAGACAAGTTGAAGATTGGACAATAGGGTAATGACTTGTTTTTATACGAGTTATAATTAACAAGGCTCATTTACTCTGTGAATTGTGGTATAGACCTTACAACCTGCAGTCCAATAAACTAACAAAAAAATAAAATGAAATATATATAAGGGTCATGCAGTTCAAAAGGATGTTGAGTAGGAATAAGAAAAATAATTGTAAAATGAAACAAAAAGAAGAAAAAAGAAAGAGAAACTAAGAAAGTGATGAATGGATGTTAGAGAGGGGAAAAAAATGTTTGTCTGTCTGACCCACTACAAGAGTAGATTTAAAAAGTCGAATGTTAGAGACTGAATATGTGTGCATAAGAAACTCCACATACCCAAACATGTAAAAAGAAAGAAAGAAAGAAAAAAGAAAGAGAAAACGAAAGAAAGGAAGTCGAAATGACTGTGATAGAGAGAGAGAGGGAAGGAGGGACAAAGAGATGCAGAACCAGAAGGCTGTGTTGTATGATAGTGTCTGTTTATTACACATCCTGTTACGGTTATTTATAGACCTGTTTGATATCCTAATTGAGATTCTAATTAATCTGTAAAAGTAAGAGAATTTCTGGAGATTTTCAATGAGCATTATTTGCAAGGAGGCCTTCTCTAGTGGAAATAGGTGAACTGGACAGCAATGGTACACAACTGTGGCAAGAGAATTGGCCACGGCAGCAACGGCAGCAGTATCAGCGATTGGCGTATGTGTGTGTGGAGTGAGAATAAGAGAAAGAAAGAGAGAGAAGGTGCCAGTGCCGGTAGCTGCCAGACTTCAGACAACAGCACAATGCTAGCAGACTGTCAACTAATTAAGCAGTCAAACAATGTGACTTGTGCAACATATTCCTTGTAGCACTGTGCATTCAACAATCCAACAAATTGAGACTTAACAGATATACCGCTGGCTGGTGTAAATAAGTAAATAGATGGGAAAGCCGCGAAGAAAGGATTTTAAGAATAAAAGGAGAAAACAAAAAAACTGCGTTTAAAGGGAATACGGACCAAACATTCCCCAACAAGAAAGAAAGAAAATGCAAAAAAAGAAGAAAAAAAAGCTCTTATCAAAACAGTTCTGGTTATTCACTCAATAGAAACTGTCACATGACCAACGTATTTTGGCAGCATGGCATGTTGGGGGTGATCAATTACAAATTGGAAAAAGGGGTGATCAATGAATAAGTTACTTCTCTCGCCTTTTGTTGGATCACTAAAAAAGCAAGCGTGAACATAGCCAGACACAAACCAAGGAACCGATTTAACATAAACTTACATTGTAAATTGAACCCCCCACTGGGGGGGTTGAAAAAAACGTTTTTTCTTCTTGACATAATAAGGAGTAAATGATGACATTTTCAGTCCTCTAGCTCCATTGGTGCAGCCTGTATGCATGATATATAGCCAGACCAGCTTAAAGAAACCTATGTATGACAGTTTCTAATAGCTCAGGAGTAATCAGTCTGAATGTGGACTTTAAATCCATGTACAAAAATTAAAAATTTGTTCAGTTTTTCATTTGAATTAACCATGAACTGACAGGTTTTTGAGCAGTTGGTTTGGGGAGATACGTTCAGATTGTGGAGTGGAGGGGGTGGGGTAAGAGTCTTTGTTTTAGATTGAATGTTAGAAATTTTAAAGCTTTATTTGTACTGAAAAGATAAAACAGAGATGGAGATTGAAAAGTATTCTAAACCATTTAACATTTTCGTCAATCATGTCAACAAATAACAATGAAATTAACTAATGAAAAGGAAATAAAGGCTAGCAGAGAGAAAGGGGGAGGGGGAAATCAAAATAACTAAATTTATTTCTAGTGTAGTTGAAGTTGTCACTATTAATAAACCATTTGCATTGCTTGTCTAAAAATCTATCAGTGGCCCAGCATAGTGGTCCCAACTGTAGCAAGTTGACCTGCATTACTAGGTGGAAGTGTTCAAGTCAAGGTAAAGGCCAAAATCCTAAATACTCATGTTTAAAGCAAGTAAATTTCATCTCATCATTAATTTTTTAGTAGTATTTTCTTTCATCTCAATTTCAGTCACTTTTCAACTAAACTACTCAGGCTCAGTATACAGCAGTGAATAAAGAGCGCAGGTCAGAGATAATGGATAAGTTCACGGTGAGACTCAAATTCATATCCCTTCTGCCTCAGGAAGTTTGGTTATCTGTACCAGCTCAAATCTAACCCTTAAACCTACCCTTTCAATCCTCCCCCTCCCTATTGCTTATATGCTGTTGAATACAGTAATCTCTTGAAAATCAGCGAATACTTGTTCTCATATACAATAAATATAAGTTCAAACTTCAAATTTCATTGAAGTGCTTTCAGATGATGTAAAAGGATCGGCATGCTACAAATGTTACAGATTGTAGTGAGATAGATAGATAAATAGATAAGTAGACAGATCAAGAGATATGTATTAGTGAAAGTGAAAGTGAAAGTATATTTTTCCAATCTTTGCTTTCATCTTCTAATTGATCCTGAGGCAATTTTCTCATGGCATCATCATCAGCCATTATAAGTCCACTGCTGGACAAAGGCCTTTCCCATCTCCTTCCATGACGACTGCGAATGTGCTGACATCTGCCATGTCTTAACGTCAAACCTTTCTATCTCAACCTTTCATCTTGTGTCTGGTCTTTGCCTACTGTGTTTACTGTCCCATGGACACCAATCAGTTAACCTTTTTCCCCATCTGTTATTTCTTCTTGCTAAGTGTTCAGCCCATCTCCATTTTTGTTGCTTAATTATTTGTATAATATCCTTCACTCCAGACCTTCCTATGATCCATGATGATCTTTTTTCTATCTCTTGGAGTCATCCCTAGCATTGCTCTTTGTACGATTCTAAGTTGGTTTCAGTTCATTTTGTTACAATCAATGCATAATACCATCTATGACTTACAGATATATCTAGTTAAAATAGTCTAAATTGTGATACATTGACAATATTACAGTTTAAGAGGATAGATACAGATATCATCCTATAATGGAAGTCAAGGGAATTTAAGATATATGTAGAATGTTTGGCAGTATTCCAACAAGTTTTAAAGATTAAAGACTTCATTTTAAAAATTGAAAACAAACTTTTTTCAAAGGTTTTAAAGGATCAAATTTGCATTGAAAGATGCCTTATATCTTGAATTAAAAATCAAACAAATAATTGGTATGACCAATACCAATACAATTGGGAATTGACTATTTGCTAATAAATTAATTATCTATCAGTGTCATTCCTGGCTTCCATTACATTTCAAACTATTGACTTCCTGTTCTAGTTAACACGGAACCATTAACCCTTTCAAGACTAACCTATTAAGGTGCTTAATGCCTGAATTAAAATGTTCCAGTAGACTTCTAAAAGAGATTTACAGGACATATATATCCCAGCAGCCATAGCAACCTTGGGATATATGCCCCAAGAATCTCGAAAGGGTTAAAGTTCAATGCAATGAACAAAGAACCTAAATAAGTACAATTACTAGATTTTGTGCCTTAGAGGTTTCTCTTACCACAGTGAACTTTAAATATAATAAACTTTACAAGGAAAATCTTGTAAGATATCCATCTAAATATTGTCAGAGAGACACCATTAAATAAATCATATGTGATGATTGAAATAGGTTGTATGAAAAAGAGGAAGGAAAACAGAAGAGACTGTAAAGAAGAGAGCTTGAGTGTAAAGAGGAAGGCAATTTACTGTGAATGAGTCAGGGTACAAAGAGGAGATTAGCAACGTAGCCAGTCATACATATTATTTGCTTTGAAATATAAACTGCCATCATCTAATTATTAAATATTTACATCTGGTCTTCTTTCTTCTGATTTATTGATGGCTTCCACCATTAGGACCTTACCTTTTTTGCATCTAAAACTAACCACATGCTTATTAGGGCAAGCAGCAGCAACAAAAACAAAAACTAATGATTTGGGATGGTTAAAGTCTGTATGTAAACAAGTTGTATCCCATTTGTTAATCTATTCATCTGTCCTAGGATAAAAATAAATATCCATATATAGAACACACAATGTGTATCCATATATTGTTTTTTTTGTGTGTAGCACTTTTCAATGAATGCACATACTACACACTGATACTACACTCTGATCTGATACTACACTCTGATCCTAGATAGAAGTGCTAATCCATATGTAAATAATCCTGTCATTTTTACAGGTACTATACTAGTAGTCCACCTGGATGGTGTAGTCTGCTCAGATGGTGTAATGGTTAGCATGTCTGCCTCACTCCTGGGTTCGATTCCCGGTATGAGCGAAGAGTTTGGAAAACTCTTCATTAGGACAAATTTCCCTGTGCACTCAGCCGCTAATTGAGTACACTCTTAGCTGTGTGATTAGGATGGAGGTATTCCTTCAGTAAACTTGCATCCTGCCAAGGGGGTGGTCATAAAAACTTGTAAGAATGAAGTCCTTGTCTCGACCAGACTTGAAACTTGCAAGAATCACTAAGCTGACGCATGCAACTGAACCCGGGTCTCCGTCACCGGGCTCCATACTCCATTGGGAGTTGTCTCTCAAGAGACGGAAGCTTTTACTATGCTGGTAAATAAATACAATTGGAAATTTATTAATGACAGTCCAATACAGAATAACATGAAGATAATAGTAGGTATGATAGAATTAGTTAGTCTTTACAAGACATTTTGGTAATTTAAAAAGAAACAAACTGTTACAAGATGTCATTTATTAACTACTACTCCTTTTCTGGAAAATCTCCATTAATGAATTAAATTAAAACAGAAATATTAAATTCTCTTAAACAAAATGTAGGAAAATCTATTACACAGCATGTTACAGTAACAGCAATTGCATAACAATGCAGGTTGACAATAAGAAAACCACTCAGATATATGTAATAGTAATGGCTATATGTTACATGTATATCTGTTTCTGGTTTAATTGAAAAGTGTCAGTTGCACGAAACTCAAAACAGATCTATGGCCAAGGTCTTTGGGAAGGAATTAAAAAAAAAAAAAAAAAATGATTAATCTATGCTGTGATGCTGACTTTGAAGGAACGGATCGGTAAAAATTCTTTCATACTTTGTTTGACATCAAAATTTCTTCGGATTCTTTGATGTCTTTTTGCACTTCCTTTACAAGATCCCTTCTGTAGAGGAAGATCTCTGAAGTAGGACATTGCCTGTAAGCTGACTCAGGCTGTTAGAAATTGGTAAGAAAAAGGTCATAGATCTCTGAAGGTGTGTGGCTTCCTTCATGATCTCCTGAAGGTTGATCAAAATTCGAAGAAATAGTTTTCTATAAAAATGAATCCAAGTAGTAAGAACAATAATTACTCATGTTCTGTGTTTTTAAACAAAGCCTTGTGTCTTAAATATTAAGGAGTTCATTTTAAAAATATATTCTCTGCCAAAACTTATTCATGCTTCTAAAAGAATAAAGGCTCTACAAGACATCTTAAGATTATTCAAACTATAGTAACTAAGATTGTTTTTCTGTAGCACATTTTTTATCTATATATTAAAAACATTATTTATGGAATTAATGATCTTAATTTCTAGAAAACTTGAGATCAATTATCGAAATCATGATGCCAGATAGGTGAAGCTCAATATATTAACTCACCAAGAAGAAATCACTGTATCTGCTAGAGTATTGTTTACAAGGGTATTTAGAGTACTACTGCTCACTGCAACTCATTCAAGCCTATAACAGTCCATATCGAGCTTTGTTAGACAGACCTCATGTCATAATACCAACACATTAAATAGTGTAATATTTGTTTAGTTTAAAAAAAAAATTAAATGTCCATCTTATATACTGGTATATACAGTACATCAGGCAGAAGAATAAACCTATATCCCTCAAATAAGAAAATTAATTTGTATGGCTAACTTTAATTTTGGTTAGTGTATTTTTATACCAGCTATCAAGTTACACTGAGGGTCATATGACAGCTTCCACTCAAGTTTTCACTGATCAGTCTGTATTTGTATGAATAAGGATATGATCATTAGAACATACTTATAATAGTTTTGAAATGGCAAGCTCATTTTTATTAATACATAGTAAACAAGGTTAACCTTTTATGGCAGTAGATGAAACTACAGGTAAGAAAAGAAACGCATATGTGCACACGTTCCCACAGGTTCTTACACTTGTAATTCCATAATGCCCAATAGATCAAATATCTTTAGAGTTACATTTGTGCAAATGTCTTCCTTCCAGAACTACTTTCAGGAGGCTTACAATAGATTAAGGGCATTGCTCTCCTCTTTAGGTTTTCTTTATAAAAAGATAAACATGGATAAAGCAGACTATGATTACTTGGACAATAAAAATGAGGGAAATAAAAATGCACACACAACTCCATTAAGCTTCACAAGGGAGAAATTAAAGATTAAACAAAAGATGATTAAACCTTGGCAACAAACAAAAAGCATATTTTATCAGTTTTTTTTTTTTTTTTTTTTTTTTTTTTTTTTCTCTTCTCTTTCTGGGTCTGCCAAGTAAATTCCAATGTTGCTTCCTGATAATTTAGAACCAATTTTACACAGATAAATGCATAAGCCTCCACCCTGACCCTGAACTACAAGCCAATCATTATTGATAAACTGATGGATTACAATCAGAGGAAACAGTAATTTCTACAGCTGATAGATATTCGCTTTTGCACAGACTCAATGATAAATTGGTAATCAGGATATTTTGGCAGATTTTTTTTTTTCTTTTGTTTACTCCTTTTTTTTTCCTTTTTTTATCTTGATCATTTTTTGTTTATTGTTCTTTTCATTTTTCTTATGTCAATGGTCTTTCTATTACTTTCTGGTCTCTTTCTCCTAGGTATCTTTGTGCCAAGACAATAGTAGTTCCATGTACAAGAAAATTGTAATCAGAAACAATGACATAAATTGTGAACCCATACAGGCCAAATTGTATGTGGAAAGGAATTGGCCGAAGTCTAATTACAAAATAGCAAATACCTGGAATTCTCTTGCAGACCCTTTTAGAAAAGATTACTTTGTGTATGTAATTTTCCATATTAGATGATCAAATTGCTATGTTAATCAACTTCAGTCAGTATAGAGCTGGTCTCCCCTCAAGCAAGATTGGTTCAATCCTATTCATCCCAGTGCTATCAGACTAGTAGCCAAGGGCACCAAGACATGGTTATATCAACATATAATGGCATCAGGTCCTAACCTTGCCAATATCAGATCATACAAATCATTATTTGAATAGCTAAGACTGTCCAGTTGAAGATTTAAAAGAAGAAAGGAAAAATTAGAAAGGTTATCCGATGGTTTCCAAGTAAATTGGCTTGTTAACAATCATTAATCTTTGTTATAATTTTGTAAAATTGAAATTAATGATAGAAAAGAACAGTTAAATTTAACAGAATTTATTGATTGATTTGTTTAATAGCACATCGACCCTTGGTGGGTCATTTAATGCAGAATATTTTTAATAGAGTCTTGCGACTTTGGTGAAATAACAGGTGGGCCCCTGTTTTTCTTTTTCTCTGCAGGGGATGCAGTCGGCATATTCTAGGCCCCAGCCAACAGGGCCGTAAATTTAACAGAAGGAAAACGGGACACTTGTCTATGGTTCGTATTTTGATAGTGCAATAGTAAATACACTTCCAACATTTTGGCAAAGACCAACAACATCTCAAGGCAATAGAAATAGTTGGAAAAATGGGTCCCACATGAACTGAATGAAATGCTCCATGACAGTGCAGAATCCCATTGTGTCAGAATTGAGGACAGTTTTCCAACAGATTATCATATTTTCAAGCATTTTGAACTTCATATCCGTAATAAAAAGGTTCAATAACAGAGAAGCCATAACTTGTGCTTTTACTGAGTTTGTGACCATTAAACCAAAAGAATTTTAAAGAGATGGCATATTATCATAAGAGGATTGTTGGAAAAAGGTTATTGCTTCAAATGGGTCATTAGATTAAATACTTACTGCTTTTTGTTGTTTATATAATCCTTTATCTTACTAGTAAAAACGACAGTTCATATGTAACAACCTAATATTGTAAACCAAGAATAGCTAGAAATCTTGGACAAGTAGACATTTGTCACTGAATGATCAGACGACTGTTTAACTTCAAATTTGCAGTTGGTATTTCTATAAGAGTGGAAATGCATGTACAATCAGTGTTAGGTTTTGGTCTAATCTATCCTGGTCACTATCTATACAGTTGACGTTTTCTTTTTTAAATGACACTAAGCCAATCTGTACTCATATCTATTTGTGGATATATTCAACTAGATTAGGTAGAAGTAATTCCATCTAGATTTTAAGCTGACAATTTTAGCAAGCAAACAGTAGGGAGAAGGAAAAGGGAAGAGGTTGAGAGAAAGAAAGAGGAAGAGATGAGAGAAGGAAAGGGGAAGAATAATAAAAAGATAGAGAAATAAAGAAAGAACAAATGTGTGCAAAAACAGTGAGGATAGCGGAAATAATTGAAACGGCAAGACAGAAAGGGCAAGGATAAGGGGAGAGAGAGAGAGAGAGAGAGAGAGAGAGAGAGAGAGAGAGAGAGAGAGAGAATATGAGAGAGTGATAATATGAGAGAGAAATAATATGAGAGAGTGAAAATATGAGAGAGATAATATGAGAGAGAGATAATATGAGATAGATAATATGAGAAAGTTTACTTTCTCATAAAAGAATTAAATTGGGAGACAATAAAAGAAAAAAATAGAAAATGCAGTTGCCAGGATCATTTGTAGAAGTTTGTTTTCTCAAAGAAAAAAGATATTAAACAAACATTGTTAATGAACTAAGTGTAAAAATAATGAAACTGGAAAAAATGTATATTTACAAGTCAGTAACATTCATTAAAGTTTTCTATGTATAAAGTTAATATAATGTCAAAAGCGGGAATAAGGAAGTCAAAAACAGAAGAATAAATTCTAAATTTGAACTGTAATAGTCAATAACATAATGCATAGCAATATGCAAATATATAAAATATACTTTTATAATCAATATAAATTTTAGGTATGTTTTCTGTAGATCAGATATTAATAAATAAAAATATTCAGACAGGAAGGAGATCCTCAGTACAAGCATTTTCAGGTGTTATTCTAATTGTGTTTGATTAAAAATGAATAAGAAATGTGTTGTTTTTTTTTTGTTTTCTTCTAAAGCTGTGATTATAGAAAAAAAGATGATAAATAGAAACTGAGGAAGGACTACCATCATTGATGTTTGAGTAGTATGTTCGAGTCTCGCCTATAGCTTATTCTTTATTGGTTATTTCCGATCTGTGCTGTTTACTCATTGGCGTAGACTGACAGTTTGAGTACGTTGTAATAAAAAGCAACTAAAAAATTTAAGATGAAAGAAAATACTAGTCAAAAGTTAATAATGGTTGACAATGCTTCATGTAATGAAAAATAAATGAGGAAAGACTAATAAATAATGAAACTGGAAAAAAGGACTATTAATTAATTTTGAAATGATCCAATCAGATAATGCAAATTGAAGCAGTGAGCAAGTCACAAGCATGAAACTGGGGTTTGTGGGAAGTGGGAAATAAAAAAGAAATAAGATATTAAAAATAATAAAGAGAGAAGTCACAATAATTATATACACCCACACTCTTCCTAAAAGATGTTTTGGCATATTAGTAACCATTCAACCAATGTGCATTTAGTTACATTCCCCTAACCAAAAATATGTCTTGCTTCTGTCTTGTATTTTTCAAAGGATTTGGTCATTATTTTTGGTATTCAGCTACAACATAATTTACAATTACAGGATAGTGAGTCGAATAAGAGCATTAGATCAAGTAAGAAGCCACAATTTTTTCTTTCATGAGCCTCATCCACCCAGCAAAAACTGAATAAGGAACCTATTCAATAAGATTCCTATTCAGTACTTCAACCTCTCAGCTATCACTTTGGAACTTAGTTGCAAATATCATTGTCGTAACTTTTGAGCTCAATCTTTTTTTGATGAAAAATATTTTTCTTATTCATAGATTTTTTTTTTCTCTCTTTCTCCCTCATAAAACACTTGTTATTTTTATTTATTTATTTTTTATTTCATTTTAATATAGTCTTCCTATTCCCATCTGCCTATATCAATAGGCCTGAATCTATCGTGCAATTTATGCCCATTGAGACAGTGTTTTTGTAGAGGGTTCATTTCTTGTCCTGCGCCTCCTCCTGCTTCTCATTCACCATTTTGCTGACCTGAATTGCAATTTCCCAAGGAATGGATAAATTCTCTCCGACACTCACTCACTCACTCACTCAGTGAGTCAGCTTATAAGAAAAGATGTAGAAGACTGCAGCCGTCACCATCAGAAGAAAAGAGAGGGGCAAGGTGGTACAGATTGAGAGGGAAGGGTTCGGTGACCATTAATTTACCAAAGAATGATTGACCTGCCTGATCCGGGGTTTCAAGTACTGGTTGCATTGGTTGATGGGGAGGGGGGATTGTTAAAGCACCATAAGGGGGTCACTGGCATGGGCTACATCTTACACCTAAAGCTGTTGGCGAGATTAAATTCAAAGAATTCTTTTTTTTATCTGAACACCATTATAATACCAATGATGTCTCTTTATAGAAATCCACAAGGGATAGATGGTTTGATAGTAAGGGGTCAAGATAGTTTATCTAAACAAAATAGATTTTGTTTTTAATTTTGATTTGGGATGAGTAATAAAGAAATGCTCACTTTTCGATCCAACTGTCAGAGCAATACAATTTATGTCAACAAAACTTTACTTCAATCATTTAAAGGTTAACTTAGTCTGGCACAAGGGTACAGTAGTTGAGCACCTGGTGAGAATCAAACTCACCACATGAACAAATTGGTCTGCAAAATAATTTTGCTAACTACTGTGCTATACGGTAGGTTAATCTACAGTTACAATGGCAGCAATACTCATCAGCTCTCAAATCATCTGACCAAAGTGAAATAATATTGGTGACCAGATTCCTCCGTTCAAACAAATGGTGTGATATAAAAAATGGTTGCACCATTTTTTGTTTTCCAAGTTTCTTGTTATTTTAATTTTCAGTTAACAAATTGAAGACTAATCTATTGAGGTTCTTGAATTAAAATGTACCGGTAGATTTCTAAAAGAGATCTTGGGGTATGGGCATCTGTAAGAGGGTGCAATTTGCACCCCCCTGAAAAGTACTACAACTCATTTAATCTACTCATTTACA
>VCCN01000116.1:808210-829077 GCA_006491835.1 Architeuthis dux
TCATCATTAGGCTAGACTTATTGACATATCTACATATATATTACATAAATACACGGAAAGATCTAACTAATTTATTCTTTAATAGACATAATGATCAGTAACATGAATATTTTGAGTATTTAAAAGAAAATTACTAATGTTAACAAATATTTATGAAAATCCCTAGAAAAACAGCAATGTTCAAACAATCCAAAACCAACATGAAAACAGGTGTTGCATCTATGGCCTGTTTCATAAAAGATGTCTTCTCTTATCCTGCATCAATACCAAGAAAAGCTAATGAGAAACACATCAGAATCGTAAATGGAATAAAAACAAGAGACAAAGAAATAAAGTTGAGAACCAAAGAAACTTGATAAGGTTCCAAATGTAATTTTACCTTTTACATAGGCTGATTGTTCATTGAAAGACTAAAAGAAGCACAAGAAAAGAGTGTGGAATGGCTTGGAGATTAAAACATCCAAAAAGAAACAAGTACAACCTGATCAGAAGTAACAAAGAAGAATATTTGCAGGCTAATTCACTCTATGCCACTACTGAACCATACTCTCTGTATCACTTGCAAGGTTTCTTCTGAGGCGCCAAATAAACATTTTAGAGTTGGAAAATCCCTTGGAAGATGGAGAACTGCCAGGTGTTTTAGCGCAAGTGTCTCAGAGAAAGAGGGGATTCAATCATGTTATGGGGGGAAAGAAGTATCTGATTCAAAAACATAAGAGGAAAAAAAAAGGTGTTGATGTTTCCTAATTGTAATGTAAAAGTTTGGCACTAGACAAGCATTTTCTAAAGTTGAAATGTGAATTATTTCAGTGTAAGTAAGCAAAAAAGGAGAATTTGTCTGCCTAAAATGACAGCATTAGTCTACAGACTGAATGTTGTATCAATTCACTCTGACAAAAGTCAACAGGGAAGCATTTTTATCTTCAGACTTTATTTTCATTCTTTTATTTTTTTGTAATTTTCAAAAGTCAAAAAATAGAGGATGATAAAAGGGAACGGAGGCAAAATCATTTTTATTTTGCAAAACTGAATTCTTATACCTGAAAAGGCCACCAAAATGTTGAGATAATTATTTTTTCATTAATTAAAAGGCTGGAATTTCTGTTTAACTCGAGATGAAATTGCTCTGGGACATTAAAATATCTGACATGGAAATTTTAACCATAATTTAGAGTTAGATTATCTTGGAATTTTAAATGTCAATATTTCATGAATTGTGACATTTTTAAATGGCATGTATTTAATATCAATGGATTAGTAAGCACTCAATGCAAAATATAAATTTATTTGATGTCAAATCGGAAATTATCGTCTTTTTTATTTTAAATCTATCTTAAATAATGAAGTTTTTTATATGCATGTGCGTAAGGCACGTACGTACGCATACTTTAATTTAAAAATTTAACATAAGTAAAAAATAAATTTCTGAAGCACTAAAAATATATTTGCAACTCCAAGATAACTTCACAGACCAAGGAGTTTGAGACATTATCTCCATGATTGGAGTTCAACCCCATCTTCGGTGGCTTTATTTGCGTCCAGGGGTGGATATGAAGAATTTTCGTTTTAAATACGTAACTTTTCGAAACACCCCACAGTATAACGAAATGAAAATATTGTTCGAATAATTATAGACTGCGGCCACGTTCTATTTGAAGACAAGACCTCAAGTCATTTTGAAATCCAAGGAAAACAAAGGACTATTAAATAATTCTTTTTTTTTAAATTGAAAATATCGCAAAAGCTTAAATTAAACTCTTTATTACAAACTAAAGAGGTTTCTTCACTTTAGTCTCATGTTTTCATGCACTTTTTTAAAATGCAGTCAAACATTAAAATTAATTAAGTCTCGTCAAAATTGCATAAAACAAACGCCACAAAATAAAATAAAAACGTATACAAAATCCACAGCTCAGTCATTAAAATGTCCCATATAATCTTTTTATTAACGTCAAGAAAAGTTACAAATCAACAAATAGGATAACACAATGTACAAATATTAATTGCACTAATTTTCAATAAAGACAACGGTTACTTAATAATAATAAACGTTCTGATAAATTTAACTAAATATTATCATTTTGAGTTAAGCAACAAGTTGATGCCGGGGCCGAATTCTCGACTTGTGAGTGTGTGTGCCACTTAATAGTTTAGATGTCTATTTTTTCGTAAATACCATCAGTTACGAATTTATTTAATTCAAACTTGTGACAGAAGTATGCCGTCAACAAAACATTGGAAAAAATATCGCGGAAAAAAAAAGACATAGCGAAAACAAACGAAAGTAAATAGTAAAATATATCCGAAATCGGAACAGAATACGCCTGTGAGGACTGTGTTTACTATTTGTATAAGTATAATTAGTAATGATAAAAAAATATATTAGAAACGTGTTTATAACGGCAACAGAAGAGGGGACTGGTGTTGGCAGGCAAGTGAAAAGACTTGTAATAAGCTTTATTTCGGGCATTTGGAGTTTTTTTGTATCAAAGGAAATTGAAAGTAGAATAATACATACAATTAGATATACATGAGCATGAAGCAACTTAGTAGACAAAACTTAGCACAACAAAACATTTGAGATACAATGAGAGCAGAAGAAGAAAAAAATAGTACAACTGTTGAAAAAGACTGGGGGAAAAAACGTAGAGCCACAGACATAGGAGATAAGCTTTTGGAAAAACGGCAATAGAATAGCAAGAACTGATTGAGCAGGAAAACAATAAAAAGCCTAAAAAAGAAACGGAGATAGGAATCTAGGATGATGTTCAAATTAAAAAGGTTAAGAAAAAAGGTACAAAATAAAGCAAATACACCTCTACTGGTGCTGACATGAGAGGACATAGAAAACGGCTAAGAGAATAAAAAAAAAGGAATCAATGAACATAACTTCTTTGAATAAGAGAGGGCACAGCTATAGAAGATGCAGATAGACGGGGTTGGGAAATCTGAAAATCCCAAAGATGAGACACAGGAGGCAGCAGCAATGGCAGAAATGGTGTCGCCATTAACAAGGAATAACAAACGGGAGATGAAAACTGCTCCCAGAGAAATTATTCAAAAGTAAAAACAGCAGACACATTGTGTGCAAGGTGGGTGACAGGTTTAGATTGAAAGAGAAATTGTGTCTTTTATCTCTCAATGATAGACAAATTGACTGAAATGGCTTTGAGCTGTCTAACCATGATGCCTTACTCTAGCTGACCATGTTCCTTAAATCCGAGTGATATTTAACCCTTTCAAAACCAACCTATTAAGGTGTTTAATGTCTGGATTAAAATGTCCAGTAGACTTTTAAAAAGAGATCTACAGGACATATATATCGCAGCATAGAAACCTCAGGGATATATATGTCCCAGGAGTCTTCGAAGGGATAAGAGAAATGAATAAATAAAAAAAGTTTCCTTGTCCCTTTTTTTTAAGTCAAAAGTTAATGATTTAATAGAAAAAGTTGATTTTTTTTTTAATAAACTGGTAATTTTAATATTGATTCTTAAACTATTTTTCCAATTGTTTTAATCTTAAACTGGGTCTGCAGATCATTACAAGCAAACAATACATTTGTGAGATTAGACTGACAATATTATTACAAAATATATTAATAACAACTGGTTTCGATAAAGATCATTAGAAAAGCTTGGTTTAAAGTACTGATTTATTGATACACACTACTCTTCAATATTCAAACTACTTTTTGCACGTAAATAGCAAATCATGTAAATTTATGGAAGTAAGACAAGATTTTCTAATACTATTTATTAATTTAAAAAGAATTTCTTAAACTAAAATACTGGTAATGAAAATAGTCTTTTTCAAGTTGATTTACAATATATGTTTATCCTGACATGATTTGAACAAGATTATCAACAGGTCAACAACCATAAGAATAGCATATAAACTTATTTGTATGAACACCACACATCAGTGTCTATTTCTTCTTTTTTTTTAAATTTCACAGATTTAGAATCACTATAAATATGAAATACCTTTAGTTGAATTTTAATCCAATAAACTTTGCCATTTTCTTTTTTAAGTTAAAAAATGAGAGCTATAGAGATGAGAATTGGAAACCTTAAAGAACTTCAAATTTCTTTATGTTTCAAAAAAGGAACAAGATTTTGCATATTTGCAGATGAACAGATTGAAAGTGTAGTCAAAAGTTGCTGACATGCAGAATGAAATTATGAATGGGATGTGTGGTAAGAAGAAGAAGAAGAAGAAGAAGAAGCCAGTCTCATCAATGAAACCGAGCAAGAAATGAATACAACAGCAATAAGAAGCTCAATTAGTGGAAAGGAATGGATTATTGATAAGAGGAAACAAATTAGGCTAACACTTGTTCTGCGGATAAGACACAAAACTGTCACTTGTACACTACAACTTTGTAAAGAACTAATAACTACAAAAAAAAAACCTTGTTTAATCAGCCTGAAACACAAGACTCTAAAAGCCATGTTTGGTTATAAATGTGTCAATCCAAAGTAAAACTTACTATTATTACTTACATATTATTTAGGAATACTGGACACAGATTTGAGCACTTAGAGTGGAAAGTTACAAAAGTTAAATAATAGCTCTAAATAGTTAAATGAAAGTAGACTTTAATGTTAGATGAAGATAGTAACCACTTTTAATATCATATACAGTAAAATGTATTTACAAACAAAAACTCATTAAAAAAAAGTGTTATGAGAGTGATTTCAGATTTTTTAAAATATTGTTTCAAGATGAAAGTATTAAAGCAGACCATAAATGATTTCATTTTGAGAAAATTAGGAAATCTCTAGGTATTTTAGATAGAGAAAAATAACCTACCCTATAGAGAAATAATTCTTTCTTCAAAGAAGATATTTAAAGTGTGTTAATTTGCAAAAAGAATTGAGTTTTATAGATACAAGAAGCAGACAAAGCAAGTAGGCTTTCAGGAAATTTTCAATTTAAAAGGTGGTTAATACAATCAGCACTGGACAGGGAAATGATAACATTAATCTAGAGATATTGAGTAATTTCTTCTTTATTATATAAAGTTGTCGATTCATCACAAAATGCAAAAGTTGCCAAAGCGTTTACCGATGACAACTAGTAATGATGACCAGTGTTCATCAGATTTCTGAAGTAAACCTTGACAGCATAGACAAGGATCTTTCTCACTCAACATAAAGCTATTCATCACTTAGGAAAGAGAGGCTTCTTCCTTTTAATAATGATGATGATGATGATGATGATGATGATCCGGCAGGAAAGATTAGGAAAATGGAATAACGCTGGTAAGTGGGGTGAATGAGCAAGAGTCCTGCCCAGTGACAGTAATGTTATAATGTTCTCCCTTACAGGATGAACTGACACGTGTCATTTAAAAGATAAAGCACAAAGTAATAATCGGTGCCAGCTAACAGCCTAATACAGGCCACTGACCACACTAATGCACACACGACTTGTCTAAGGTAGACAGCTACACACATAAGTGGGTTTGGCTTTATGGTAAGAACTCGGGACTGAACTATGATGTCTAATACTAAGAAACTGGTTGATGAGGCTTGTTACTAAAAGGGCATTTTAGTGAGAACAAAAATTGTGTTTTTTTTCAAGTGGCCTGTTTTATAATTATAAAAGCTGTGATATCAATTTAGTATCACTGAACTATTTCCTAAAAATAATTAAAGTTTTCAATCAGGAAATTAAGCATTTTTAGAGCTATCTCTAGGGCAGGTTCCATTTTAAAACCTGAATTAGTCCTTTAATATCTGAATTAATAACTTTAAATTCTAATAAATTAACCCAGTAATAAACAAAATAGATTTACTTATTTATTTACAATGTACATTCCTTTCACTCCATTTATCTTTGTAAAAGTGAAAACAGTACACATTAATTAAAATATAGTTAAAATAGAATTGTATATGTTCATTCAATCAATGATTTAGACAATACTTAAATTAGAATCAGTAAGTGTCCCTCCATCACACATCAATCAGATGTACACAGAGATAAATTAATATAAATAATGAATTTTTAAACATAACTAAAATAACACAGACAAAAGAAATTATTAATCTTGTAGAAATGATAAATCAGATCAAGTTTACATCAGGCACCCTAAAGATTGTCGAATCGAAAAGTGACAAATTTTGCCTTGACACCAGAAATGTTCGAAGTTACTTACATTCGAGAAAAAATAGGGTTTTTTTTTGGTTTTTTTAACTAACAATTTTTTGAAGTTACTAAGATACTTAGTAAAGAAAAAGAAAAAGTAGTTTTTGTGCTTTCAATCCAACCTTCTTTTTCTATTTTTTATTACGCTAAGATGACAGTTACTGAATGACTGTAAAATTTAAACTCTAATAATCACTATAAAAGCCAAAACCTAGTTTTACGAAGAATAGTTGGATTGAAAGCACAAAACATACGTTTTATTTTTCCGGGAGAAAGTATCTTAGTAAAATATATATTTTTATCAAATGTAAGTAACTTTGAACATTTCTGGTGTTGAGGCAAAATGTGTCCCTTTACGATTCAACAATTTTTAGGGTGCCTAATGTAAACTTGATCCAATAAATCTTTTAAAAATTTCTCTCCTGATAGATGATTAAATGCTATAAGAAAATCAGACAGGGAATTGACATTAAAAAAATCCAACGGAGTTTAAGAATGTGTAAAATGTGTGAGTAAAATGAAAGGTCTGCTAAAAATTCTAAAATGTCTCATCTTTGTTTTTGTTTTTTTTTCTTTTTTGAAGTAAAACTTAATAAAGTGACAGTCATTAGGAATAGAGCAATGGAGGGGAACCCCACAAAGCTTTATAAATAGTAGTTCACCTACTGCATTTCTACTGACAAATCTGACTAAATGTTGGAGGGGGCCCCTCAAGAAGCCAACCCCCGGGGCCCCCAAACCCCTACCCCTGTGTATACTAAAACTGCAAATCTGTATCATTATTAAGATTCATCATTATCATCATCTTTCCTGATTTAAGTTTAAATCTATAAACACCAATAAGAGCTTTTAGATCAGGAAGGCTAGGAAGAAAAAGTATGGAGGGACTACATAAAATAAATAATGACAGATTACCTAAACAAAAACAAACACGTGAAGAGGGATATGTTTTAAGTTTGATAATATTACAGGATTTACAGATATATCTAGTTTAATAGAGATTTAGTGTTTATTTGTAGGATTAACAAGCAGTTTTATACGGATAACTACAGAATTACTTAACCCTCAACAATATCATAGTGTCCTTTTAATTCAATCAGTCCGGTTGACATTTATGATTTAAATGCTTTCTAATTATTTGATACTTTCAATCTGTTATTTTTATGGTAATTCTAAGATCCAGCTTTAGATTTGAAAAATATCTATATTAGTATAAAAATAAGACTTATACAACTATGTAGTAAACTGTTGCACAAAATATGAATGTTAAATAGAGGGTCCCCATAAAGCCCCTATCTATTTTTGTTTAAACTTAAATTAAAAAATAGATAGACTTTATGGACACTCAGTGTATCACTATTTAAAATCTCCAGTGAAGTCTAATTATAGGAATAATGGATAACAACAAAGATGATTTTTTTGTTACATCAACAATGAAGTGGTTTATACATGGCTGAAAATAGATTTGTATGAAATTCAATAAATGGTCATTAAATTTTACTATAGAGTTTCCTCTGTTTATATCTACATTAATCTAATCAATTTGGCTTTGAAGTAGGAAAACTTTCCACCAAAGGTGGAGTTCTAATTTACAAAACAACTGACCTATACTCTGAAATGCAGTCAACTAAAACTAATAAAAGAAAAGAACTTATAAAAATCTAATGTTATACTGTGATTTGTTACTTAAATTGAATTAACAAACTAATTTTACAATGCTATATCTCAACTGTTGTTTATTTCTAGGACCATAACCACACCATGTGATGCTGCTGTGGTTTCAGTAGCAAATAGTTTGTTATGGGGTGCAGTTGTTAGCCCTGCGTCCAACCCTCCTCCTTTACCCAGGCTTGGGACCTTCTAGCTGAATACTGAGGTCTTTACATCATGTTTTGTTTTAAAGTCTAATTGATATTTAAGAGGGGATTTGAGTAGAATGTGTCTACTGAACATTGAAAATGGCCTGACAAGCCGAAATATATCTGTTCAATAAATATACTCAGGAGAACAAGTTTTTATTTTAGTTTTATTGATATTTAGTTGGGTTTTTAAAAAATACGTTTGTGTAAAAAAAAATGAAAACTTTAAATTGCTTACTCATCTTTATCTTAGAAAAGGAAAAAGAAAAGAACAAAATATTCATTAATCTCATACATCAGTGTATGTATGTGCGTGTGTGTGTGTATGCAAAGTAAATTTAGCAGAAAAAGAGGTAATAGATGGCAGGTGTACAGGATTTAATCTCTGGAGTAATACAATGTGTAAGTAAGAATAAGAATTAGCCAAGTGAAATACAAGAGTGGCAGATTAAAGATTAAGTTGGGGTATTTTTCTGCTTTCTTTTTTAATCTTTAGCATAAAAAGAAAATCTTGGAAGAAAGTAAACTTTTCAACAATGTTAAATAAATGAACATGTGTCTGTGGGGAGTAGGTTCTAGAAGAAAGAAAAATACGTATAAAAGGCTAGCAACAGCCAAGAGGCGTGAACAGTGAAACACCAACCCAAACAGAAAGAAATAGGGTTATCAACTTTCTATCAAGTGGTGGGACTTGGATCAGCTCGGGAGAGGTGTCTCATTGATAGCGCTGCATTTATTGACAAGGAAGGAGTAACATTTTTTTTGTTTTTTTCAATTAACAGACTAATAACTTACATTTTTTCTTCGTTTTTAACATTATTTTGTACACTATTTAGTCTTTTATAATGAATGTTGTAAAAAGTTACTTGTTTATCTTCGGCTTAATTATTCAAAAATCAAAATTAAGTCTTAGTCTATGAGCGTGAATTTACGTTTTGAGACGAGGCTATCACAACTGTTCAGTGCATTTGCGAATTTGTAAAATCCGCAATAACCAGAAGTATGTAGATAATATATCAACAACTTCCATGTACTCTTTTATATTTTTAGTGAAGTGTGCTATTGATTTAGTAGTGAGTATAAATCAGAAAGTGAGACCACTTATCCAACCGAATGTAGGTTTACAATGAAAACAATAAAACGACTTGTTCTAAAAATTCCAATGTTATAAAGAAGAGATTTCTATTGTGTTAACAGAAAAATATATATTGATCCACGACTTCGTTTTTGTAAATTCTGGGTTAGTTTTTAACATGATCACAGTCAACCCCAAGTATAAAAAAACAATGTCGCATTTAATTAAGAGATTTGGTCTGTCAACTTTGTGGCTTTCCTGGACTTAATTCAATGGCTGAAAATTTTCTTTTTATTGTATAGTTTTAAAAAAAATAATAATTTATAAAAACAAAAAGCAAACAAATTGTTGCATCTATTTACGCCCCAAGAAACTAGTTGAGAAGAAAGTGAACTTGCGGCAATTGATCGAAGTTACCAACTTTGGGATAGCTTACTAAGGTTTTAATAAAGAGGCTTATGTGTGTTTCTCTCCTCCTGGGGACGACAGATGGTAAGAAATGATCAAAAGCTAGCAGCTTCTGTCCCTTCAAGTTCCGAGAAGAAAAGGGTCATGAAGGGCGCAATGCAAGGCGGATGGAAGACACAAGTGAGACGAAAATGAGATGAATGGAGTCAATCAGGAAAACAATTCCCCATTGATTGGCAATTATTAGAAAAAGGATAAGAAAAGGCGATGAATGAATGAACGTAACAGTGTCACACGCACACACGTACACAGCAAGTGAGCCAACAAAAGCGACGATCAGGGACTGTCGGGCGTGGGATCACTTTGTTGGGACTTGGGGAGTACTGATAATATTTTTATGGGACTTAATATTGACTAATAGTTTTCGCACTTTAAGGTATTCTTATACAAAGAACTATAATGATTGTGCGGGTTATATTGTTTAGCACTAATAAATTAACTTCAAAGCCAAAAAAAACTATAATCTCTGAAAAACTATTCCTTGATAACTTTTTTGAAAAGATGTATTACTTTTAGATAAACAAAAAATAAAAAATACGATTAAAAAGTGTAACTCCTAAAACAAAGCTGTTTATCGTTTGTCTATGAAATCATTAGACTTAAAATTGTAAAAAGTTGTAATTCCTCAGTAAAGTTGTTTTTCTGCAAGTAAAAACTAATTAAATTAATTCAGTATGTGAAAATATTTTCTTAAAACATAAAATTAATATTAATTTAAGTACATTCATTAGAAAAAGTAAAGAGATGACCATTTCTTAATTATGGTGCAATTCTTGTTTTTCCTTTCTAACTCAACTGACATTTCAGGAATTTTGCTTAAATCTTTATTTAAAAAATAGTTGATGTGAGAAAATGTGTAAAATGGAAGTAATCTTATTCAGTTAAATTCATATAAAAGTTTATAACTTTGAAAAGAGTATAAAATGTCTACTTTAAAGTTGAGAACTTCAAAACAAGAACTAATGTAAAGTTCAAATATAAGAACTGCTTTTTATAATTATTTTAAAATTTTATAATGATTTGATTTTGACAAAGTTTATATTTGTTTTACTACAGAGTAAAGACAATTTTAAAAAAACTAGTGTATAAATTATTCATAAAACTTTCTCGGGTTTTTGTTGTTTTGTTTTTCACAGGGAGTGCTACTTCTAGTTTATTAAGAGAGCTTTAAAAAAAACTTGTTGATTTAAAGCAACTAACTTTTCAGCTAAAAACAAAGAAACACAGTTATGTCAAACTAAGGAAGTTAACCACAACTTGTCAATCACCGCAAATTACCTAAGTAAAGTTTTCGTATATAAGTAAAAACAATGTTAGTTCCGACAACTACTTTTTGTCAATCTGCTCCCACCCTCAAGTGTGTGTGTGTGTGTGTCTGTGTGTGATGGAGAGAGGGCGGGTATATACACAAGCACGTGCCAGCCTGCCTACCTTGCTTGTGTTTGGTTGTGAGGCAGACAAGAGGCCCCTCCCAAATGTGGCTCATATTATTACTATAGGACCTCCCATTCCCATCGATTTATTTAAGACTTTCGTAATCAATCAACTAATCGAAGGCAGACAGATGAATGAATAAATGATTCTCTATGTCTATAAGTTGTTGTTGTTATTGTTCCTCTTGTTGTTGTTGTTATTCATTCGACGGTGCCGCGCAGGCAAGCTGTTGCTAATTCAAAAAAAGTAGTTTTTCCTGGTCTGGTGGGTCTTTTAAAAGGAATATTGCCTTCAAAAGTTGAAGTTCTTGGTTACTTTGAGTAAATGTTGATATTTGTTGTCTTACTTTTAAAGACGATTATTGATTATATAATAAATACCACGTGAAGAAAAGTGCATTCCAAGTCCAATGGTGATATCTGTCCCATTTTCTGTCCCCAAGATAATGACAAAAGTTGATGGAACAAAATGAGTGGCATTCATTTGAAACTTTTTTTTTCAATCAGCCATAACACTCCGATTTAAGACACCAAAGTTTTAATATTGTTATAAGAATTGGGTAGTCGACAAAATATTTGATAAATCTAGCTTAAGTAATCACAATTTCAAAGTTGTTTTAAACTTGCAAAATCTCTTTCTGATGTAAGAAATAGCATTGTGTTATCACTAAACAAGAAGTTAAGAACAACAATTAAACTAAACCTACACCAGATTCAAATTGCAGGTTGTTCAAAGCCCAATCTACACTTTTGTCCAAATGCCCACCTATTAAATAAAGAGATAAGTAGTAGTCAAGTATTTACTTTGTCTTAAGTATTTATTTATTACCTGATTACTGTGTTTCACGAGGAAGACTTAATTTAACTTTTGACATAAGAACTCTACATATTTGGAAATTGTCAAAAAGATTGTAGAAAGTCATTTTGTGGAGAAAGTGAGTTTAGTTTAAAATCTATTTCTTTTGTTTGTTTGTTGTTTTTTGCAGGTACGAAATAGCAAAAAGCAGATCTCACCAACATCATTCCGTTTTTCTTTAATCAAAAACTACAAATGAAGTAAAGGCAGCCAGGACCAAAACCAAACAAAAAAGAAACATGTCTATTGATGGATGAACTAAAAATGACTACATCCCAACATTTTCAATTTAATGACCAAACATTTCCCAACGATTTCTCAAAATCTTAGAACATTACAGAAAGTGTAGCACTAAAGTTTTCAACTTTTCACACAGAAGGAAGAAGCTAGGAAAATGGTTTATTGGTAGGTTGATCAAAATAACGTTTCTTCCTCTTCTTAACTTATCTAAATTAGAAAGGTTTTCAATCATTCAGTAAAAATGCATATTGCTCTAATTTGATTTCATTTTCAGAAATATCATCGCGGACCAAGGATTAACAAAGTTATCTAAAGAACTTGACAGTTTGTGAAAGAACGTAGGCAGTACTTCTTTGGGGTGACGGTGGGCAGTCGGGTCGGGTCATAGGTCAAGTAAGCCAGTAAAGAAACTAATTGTAATTACTTAGCACTTTGATCGAGTAAGAAGAAGTAGACGACGTATGTCAGTGTTGTTATTATTACCAGTCTAGATCGAAAGATGACGGATGGACACTACACTAGTGTTTATTTTATTTTAGTAACAACCACACGAGGAAGATATAATAGGCCCCACCGCGAGAGGAACAACAACAAAGCAAAGAGAAGTCATCGTCGTCGTCGTCGTCCTCACGGGCCGGACGGGCGACAACGATGTAGATGTTGTGTGATTATTCTCTGCTCTACTAACAAACAGGGGAGTAAAATTAATGAGATGAGGACAAAAAGCAACAACAACAACGACGACGACAGAAGCAGAAGTACAAATAGTTAATAATAAGTTAAAGAAGGAAGAAGACATGTGGCTCTCATCGTCGTCGTCGTCTTCTTTGCTCGTAATGTCGTCGTCGTGGTCGTCATGATGGGCCGGTGCACACGGTTTGTTTACAAACACTGACTGACCCAGGGACACACAGAGCAAAACAACATTATGGGCCAAGATAGAGATGGGTTAAAATCGCAACAGTTTGGACGGGGGATTAAGTAATTTAGGGCAGATAGAGACATCACAGAATCATTTAAGGCCAAAATTAATTCTTCTGTCGATGAAAATAAAGTTAATAAGTGATGTTGATTATGTTTGATTGATTAACAAAGCAATGGCAGGATAGTCAGTCGCTTGCTTTTAGTGTTTTAATCGTTTCATCTTGAAATAAATGTGATAGAAGAACTAAGTTTAAAACTGAAATAGAATTATATCAATAGGAAACGGAGCTTAGTTTTAAGTTTTAAATTAAAAGTGCAAAATTAAAATAAAGCGGATTATTAATCGTATTTGTAAAAAGAATTGAAAGAGAGAGAAATAGAAACATTGTATCAAAGAATGTTTGAAACTTTATAGCTTATAATTTCACTTTAAAATGACGATCTTATAATTCTTATATCAATCTAATGTCTTCTTCAATCTATATGAAAAAAAAGGTCTGTGTTATTGGTAAGTGTAGCAAATTGAGAAAAAAATAGTGGGCCATTTCGGCGGAGCTTGGAGTGCCTGCTGCTGATATGCTAAACTTTCGAAGTAACCACTTTCACTTTTATTTTGGGGAATTCATTGATTGGAAGTTACGGACAGATATGGACACGGGTCAGATACTTTTGAGACACAAGTTCAGGGGTCAGAAGTGTTACTATTAATAGCCTTTTTATAACGCAAGTACTAAAATCTCCGACTGGGGCGTTCTGAGGTTATGATGGCTTCACTTTCAAAATAGTATGATGTACTTGTACTGAATATATAAAATGTACTCATTCACAATATAGTTATTGTCATTGAACTTAACAATTATTAGAGAAGAGGTAAAAGAGTATAAGTTTTTCGATTGCTTACCTGCCAGTCTTAGCGCCGACATCCTCTGAAATTCTGGTTCTTGTAACCATTTCCACATCCGTCGAAAAGTTTCCCGTCCGGACTTAAGTTTGCTCCATGGCTTAGGGTTCCTCAATAGATCACTGAGGGTTCCCTGGCTTCGGCACAGCACTCTCTGGGCGAAAACCGCCTGTGGGATACTGTACCTTTTCAGCTCACTGCTGATCTTCTGTGCTAACTCCTTCGTGTTAATTTCTTCCACCTCTTTATTATTGGAGGTAGCCGATTGTTGGGATTCAGACGAGCTGGACGGCCGTTCCCGTTGTGGGGGGCTCATGCTGTGATGACTGTGAGGGGACGAGGCGCTGGTGGCCGAAGCCTGAAGTCCGTTCAGGGACGAACCGCCGGATGTGGCCATCATAGCACTAGGAGACGGCAGTCTCGAAGAACTCGGCCCTGGAGGCCCACCAACTCCCAGGCTGCTTCGGTACTCATAGTTAGGAACCATCTTGGGCTCGGGTTTCGGCGAATGCAGCCCGTTATTTTGTCCGTAGCCGTAAGGCGACGACAGACCCTGTTGGTAGCCATTAGTGGCTGCAGCTGCAGCCATCATGCTGGACATGGGGCTCATGCCCATGCTGGTCAGTTTGTCGTAACGGTAGTTCATGTCCAGTCCGAGACCGTTGTTTTGCATGAGGGTAAAACTGCCGCTGACGTTATTTGAGGTTGGGGTGACGGGCGGCACGCCGTGATGGTGGTGGTGTGCTGTGGTGAACTTATCCGACACTGTCGAGATGGGCGGCAGGGGCTGCAGCGGTGTGAGGGTGGCGTAACTGTTGTTGGGGCTGTAGCCGGGGCTCATGCGCCCGTTTAGGGTCTGGTAGGTGGCCGCCTCGCCCATCTGGGAGCGGAACTCGCTACTGTCCATCATGGTGCTCACACTGACCACCGGGATCGCCTCCGACGACGACGAGGAACAACGGCCTGCTGCTGCTGCCAGGTTCGTCGGCGACAGATCGTGGGGACTCACGGTTGGGTTGTAGTCGGAGGAGGCGGAGGCCGAGGCTGAGGAGGCGGAGGCCGCCGCCGCCGCCGCTGCTGCTGCTGCTGATGATGCCACATGGCTACCTCCCCTTCCTCCACCTGCATTCCCGCCGCCGCCGCCTCCTCCGTTCGAGTTACTTCCTCCTCCACCGCCTCCTCCTCCTCCCCCGCCTCCTCCAGCTCCTGAGGCTGCCACAGACGACGACTCGTTGATTTGTTGATCCGCCAGTTCGCCCATGTTTTCCATCGTCATTCCTACAAGCAACAAACGAAACAGAAATCGAAGAATAATAATAATATCACTGGCTGCTCTTGCTGTTGTTGATAGTGATGATGATGTTAGTGACGATGATGGTGGTGGTAGTAGTAGTAGTAGTAATTGTGGTAGTGGTGGTGGTGATGCTTTACAACGTCAGTTTCTTTCCTTCTTTTTCTTTTTTTTTAAATAGTACTATATTATTATTTGTTTTGTTATTATCCAGAAAGGGGGTGGTTTTTAGATTTGGTCTAAAGTTTTATCAAGATGGGGGGGTGGGGTGTTAGGGTTAGTCAAACGTTGCTGGTTGGTTAGTTGGTTCTTGCCGGGCGGGATTCTCTCTCTCACTCTCTCTCTTTCTTCTTTTTTTTTTTTTAAACAATTTTATATATATATATATACACTACTCTATCTTCAGAGTGTTTTGGGCTGTAGTAGTGTGAGTGCGCGTGTGAGTTTGAGTGGGAGGGACAGATGAAGATCTTGAGTGGGGGGTTGTCAAAAATGGAGAGAAACAACACACACGCAAAAGAACGAACCAGGAAGGGTGGGACAAAGAATATAAGAAAAGAATAGGGAGGAGATGGATGACGAAAAATATATAAAAGAATGGAAGAAACACCAGAGAAGAAGACAAAGGAGGGTTAGTGGGTAAAAAAAAATAATAATAGAGGAACCAACGAGAGAGAAAGAAAGTGGGACTCTTGGAACGGAGGGATGGATGGATGATGGAAGTAAGAAGAAACCTGAGTGAAAGGGTCGATATGAGGAAGTAAGAAAGACAAAAACCGATACAGTGAGAGAGCAAAAAGGGGTGGCTAGACGGATAAGAAGAAGGAGGAAAAGGGTGGCCCGAAATATATCGATATATATAAAATCTATACGTGTATATATTATACAATTCACATTCAATAATATTAGAAAAAAGACAAGCGCGTGTCTACGTGTATATGTAAAATGCAAGTAGAGAAGGGGAGAGAGAGAATAGCACAGGGGGAATGGAGTCAGTGTCTGGTTGCAATTGCAACGGAGTAGGAGGAGTGAGTGTGAGTGTGTAGCAAAGGATATAAGCGAGGGGGTGTCGCCTTACGGTAGTCGGCCTAAAAACGAGTGGCGGTGTAGTGTTGTTATTGTTGGGTTAGTTTTAGAGGTGGTAGTACAGTGTGGCCTGGGTTAGTAGTAGTGGTGCCTCGGTTAGTAGGAGTGGTGGTACTAGCATGGTACTGGTAGGTAAGGTAAGAGCTGGTTGTTGCTGGCAGTGGTGGTAGCGGCCGACATTCTTCTCATCAGCCCGCTGCTGCTGCTTTACCTCCATGTTTGGACAGCTGGAAACGGCGGACGAGCTGCGCACACACGGCACTGCGCAGCCAATCAGAGCGCACGGCGCCTGCGCACTAGCACTCGGGCCAAGGCAGCCAGCCAGGCAGGACGGTGCAGGGAAGGGAGCCCATGGGCTACACTACACTACACCAGCATCACCAAAGCAGACCAGGCAGTGGCCACTACTAACCACACTAGTGCAGCAGTGCTTATTTAGTTTTTAATTACTCAAGACAAAGGGTTGAATATTTTTTATTCTATTTGAAGACATGTAATAATGGCAAGTCTATATGATGTGACCGGGTGTTTAGAGATTTTTTCTGTGATGCACACAGACAGATCTATTTATATACGCACCACACCACTAGAAACAGTGCACACTAATCCACTACTACTATAAGCACTAGTGCTTATTTAGCTTTTAGTTACACGGGGTAGACAAACGGTTGTAACAAATTTTTAATTGAAAACAGCAGCAAGTATATGATGTGACCGGGTCTTTAGAGATTTTTTTTCTGTGATGCACTGATCTATTTATATACGCACTACTAGAAGCAGTGTACACTAATATCATCACACCACTAAATGCTTAGCCTATTTAAGTACTACTAACACTCTAAATAAACAGATAACTGAGTATTACGGTTTAAGTATATTTTTGTTTTCCTTCCTATTAGTGGTGAGTCTAGGCCTTTTTTTTGGGGGGGGGGTAGAGATTTAAAAGAATATTGAAAATGTGCTTTGTCTGGAATATTCACATTAGTGTACGCGAGACACTACCACCATTATTAACACTCCATGCAGTACTGAGACCAAAACCAGAAAGCAACCCAAACTCCTGGTTCAATAATTCAATTGCAAAACTACACGGGAGAATGTTTATTGTTTACAAATTTATAAAAAAAAACATTATTCCAATAAGCAGACACTAAGACTAAATATAAATTATTTATTGTGGCCTCCTGTATACACTATACTTAGACAACCACTCCGATCCGATTTTAATTGAGTGTAAAATGTATCTAGCGGTGAATTTGTTTTTTGTTCTTTTTTTTTTTAAATCTGAACCCCTACGAGTTGCAAACACTAATATCACCACCACTAGTATTCACAAGAAAGGGATATTTACTTCATATCCTGAGTAAATAAATCAACACTCTCGGTCCAAAGAAGGCTAAGAATGCTATGCTATGCTATGCTATATTTATGGTACAGGGAAGAAGGTGGACAATAATGGGCCACATGACAGAGAAAAAAAACATAACGAAGAAAGAATCCTTTATTCAGACAGTGGTCAGTGGTCACTATCAGCACTGTTAACACTCACTAGAGTTTAGTTAGTAGTACTAGTAGCTATATAGTCCTAAGTTATCAGATTAAATCTACAGCCACCCTTTATTTGAGAGAGCGTGTTAAATGGTTGTGTGTGTGTGTGTTCGGACAAAGAAGTTTAAAAAATACACATTGCTCTATTTGTGTCTACATAACAGTAACACAGACAACAACAAGGCTATTCTACCACCGCTATTAAATTCAAATAATACAAATAACTATTCCGTAAACAAAGAGTTAAAAAAGAAGAAAAATAACGTGTCCCAATTGGATCTGCGTGTTTAATTTTCTCTTTTTTTTTCGCAAAATGTATCTCCGCAGCTGTAGCAGAAGAAAATTACAATTATTAACTTAGTATTTTTCTACGTGCACACAAGTAGATAATACTTGCGAATTAAAGTGTGTGGATGAAGGGAGAGAAAAAACAATGCACCCGAATATAACATACACCTGCGCGCACGCATAAACACACAAAAAGAAGGTTTTTTTAAAAATTACCAACCACCACCAAAACCAGTAACATTGAAAGAAAAATTTGTTTTAAATCTAACTCGTAACAAACAAACTTCTACATATCAAAATCAAATTATCCCATGACCTAGAAGATCGTCGGGGTACCATGATGCTGGCTCCTTTATGGCATTTTCCAGTGCAATGGAAGGGCCCATCTCTTCGCCAAGTAAAATGCGACAGGTTGTACTGGGTACATAGTACCAACAGCAGGGAGTAATATCTGACCTGAACTATTGGGAGAGGTGGATTCATGCCTTCCCCAAGGGCATTAGTGCAAAGTGAAAACAAGCTTGAGCTACTTAGCCCGAATTTAAACTCGGTTAATGTTCACCGATTTCATTTTCCGTGCTGTTAACCGTTAGGCTCACACCACGATGCTGCACACATTTTAAATTTTATTGTGAGGTTGTGTATGTTTTCATGTCATCTACATGTGTAAAAAGTTATTTAATTTATTTAATTTAACATACCTGGACTACACCCAGAAAGGACACTTAAATCTTGTTCAATAGTAAAATATTGGCCGATTTTTAGTGTTCTAAAAATCATGACGATAATATGCACTTTAAAAAATAGTTAACATCGTTAAAAAATGCGCTTCATGACGTTTTATTTTTACAATAACTATTTTTTTAAGTGCACTGTGTATGGTATATTTTCTCTGGCTGCAAATGTTTGATTGTGTGATTCTTAGTGCTATGTAATATCATAATATCAACATTGTTTTAGGTTTACTTCAAGCCCGATTGTAAAGAAATGCGGCCAGTTCCCAATAGATTTTTTAATAATTGCAAGTGCACGTGTTTAAAAAAGAAAATAGGCATCTCTTCTCCAAATAAGAGAAGTGCTAAGTACATCACTAAGACAAGAGACAAGTATGTTATTTTTTAATCTCCCTTGCCTTTGTCCCTATACGCGGCCACTATGATTTTAGTACTTGTATTTTTATTATTATTGTGATTGTGAAGATATGCATGTGCACTTATGAGTGCGTGTGTCCTAGGATTTTGTTATGGTGCGCTCATTTTGACGAAAGTTTAGTGTGCTTGTTTCATGTGTATTTAATGCGTACTCATAAGGGGACGCGTATATACATTTATGTCAATGTGTGACTAAGTATGAGTGTGTGTGTGTGTGAGAGAGGGCAAATTGGATCCCCCAAAATACGAGAGATGAATCATTTTTTCTTCGTACAATTGTAAATCCTAACTAGTGCGCGCATCCACGCGAAATTAAGCAAGTGTACATTGACTTTTGGGTAGAGAAAGAAACAGATATATTAAATTTAAAATATTTTGAGCAAAATGAAATTATTTACATTACACGCGATGCGAAGCAAGGGTTCAAATTAATCATTGGATTTTTTAAAAATAATTAAATTAATGCTATTGCTTTTTATTCCGTCATTAAACAATAAATCCCAGGACATTAGCCCGATATTGTTTATTTCCAATATATTTATTTCTCTCTCAAACAAACCACTCTTAAAAACTTTAAACCATCCAAAATTTGAGATTACTATAGTTTATTTTTTTAATTTTGACGAATACCGCTAGTTTGAAGCCATTGCTTGGGAAAAAAAACTTAAAGTAGTTTACTATCATCATCCTACTTTAACATTAACACCCACTAACAGTTAATGTGCGTGCCAAAGATTTTCGCATGAATGTATTTAACTGAATAATGCTTCCGTGTGTACATTTCTGTCCGCGTGTGTATATACATTATTTACTTAAACGAGGCTTTGGTAGGTGATCGCTTCTTCCACATTTTAAGTAATAATAGTAAATTTAACGATGGGAGCAATGTTTGTGTGTTCGGCGAAGCAAGTGTTAATAAAATGCAGCAGTGCGTGTATGTGCGTTTGTTTTTTGTTTGTTTTTTGGGGGCCCATGTTACTAGTACTAAGCTTTGATGTTATGTTGGAAATATAAATGTGATCGTCATTGTTTTCACGATGTTGGGTTGGTTCAATGGTTGGGAATCAAATGATTTTATAGATAGTGATATTAATGTGTGAAGAAAAAACTATTCGTCCTATGCTAATGCTAAGCAAGTTCAGTTCTCTGTGTAAAAAAAATGCGAAGTTATTCGTCATCACTGACTTGACAAGAATGAAATTAAAAATACAATCATGAACTTTTCATTGGGTTATTTTTTGATTTCTTTGAATAAGGATAGAGAAAACATTTATTTATTATTGTTGGTGGTCGTGGTGTTATTGTTACAGTTCTTGTTGTTTTTCACTGAAGACGAAAATGAAAGCGTAAGCAAATAAGGGGCTCTGGCTACAAAAAGGAGTAATGGACATATTATTACTAACCATTTTTAAAAGATGATTATTTGCTAAAATGTGAAGATTTTCGTATGTATGCAATATACATCCTTTATTTTATTTCTGATAATACAATGAAAACAAAATCTGATTCTACAAAACACATTGTTTTTTTGTATTTTAATATTAAGAATCATGAGTGGAGTGGACTCGGACGTATCTCTACTGAACACACGTGT
>VCCN01000116.1:829121-844496 GCA_006491835.1 Architeuthis dux
TCAGCACATTGCTTATGCGGCCCGTTGCCTTAGTAGTGTAGTAAAGTAGCAGTAGTAGTACACTGTCGGTGGATCTACTCTCTGTTTTCAGTGATAATGTCAATGGGAAACAACTAAACAAGGAAATAAATGTTTTGTTTTGCGAAATCAAAGTAATAATCGATGCCAGGGGGAAAAGAATCCGAAATGAAAAGGAAGGAAAAAAACCCCAGTTTCACCACCGAAGGAGTCCAGTTTAAAGAAAGACTTAGTTAAAAAGAAAAAGAAAATATTAATAAGGTTTCAATCTATCAATTAGCGGCTAACCTTTCCGCCGGATTCTCGGATTGTCTGTATCAATTTTTTCCACAGGACTTTTCATATTTTTTGTTTTGTATTTATCTTTTTTACAAATAAATAATTGTTTTTGTATTTCAAGTGAACTGCAGTTTAGAGATGTTTTCGTTTGTTAGTTTGTAGGATTTCTCTTGGGTCAAACATCTCCGAGTCGCAGAAATCTTTTCTTGATATTAAAAACCTCGGCTCAAAAGAAATTAATCTTTGTAACATATATTGCGTTAATGTATTTTTTGATTAAAATTGTGTTCGTGTGTGTGATTTTATTTTGTAATTGTTTATTTTTTCCAACCAACAAAATGCCATAAATGTCTCAAAAACACTTAGTACTAAAGAAATACGCACGGAATGAAATACACCTGTCCTAAAGACTAAGAGAATGAATCAGTGATTTTTGCATGTATGCTCAATAATGTTATTGTTCACGTATGAAGACTTAATATTCGCGTGCATGTGACTAAGGCAAAAAAAAAGGACTGAGTACAATGATCACATAAGCATGTTATTGTGACCGCGCGTATGTGTAATTTGTATTGTATGTTGAAAAGCAATTTTTTATCATGAAATAAATTTGCTTGTTAAGGATTTAAGAGTTATGTTATCATAGATACTTTCGTGTATAACGTACGAATAAAAACATACTTTTATTTATTTTCATTCAGCAAGTCTCCCTTTTGATGCGATTTGTGTCCTTGTTCTAAAAGTTTGTTAGTAGTAAAACTATAGAAAGAAAATAATTATTTAATAAGTAATTCTTTAAATTGCCTTTAGTCTTTTTCGCTAGACACAAAACTATGTTTTGGTTTCCAGTCTTTTACGAAAACAATATCGCTTTTTAGTTACCAAACCAAACACACATAAATGCGCAAATAATAATGAAATAATTAAAATTCCATATCATTTTGGTAGTTTATTTTTTATTTCAAGTTCATTGAAAAGGGAAAGAAACTTATGTATAAGCGTTAGTTTAAGAATACAACGCACACACAAACAAAACTTATGCTGTAGTTTATGTGTAATTATAAGATTTAATCTTCACTTTCACTTTTCTTTCAAAAAGTAAGGCGAACTCTGATATATTTTCATGTAAAAATGATATTGCTTTACACAATTTTGTGCTCAGAATGATTTTTAAGATAATTTAAAAAGTAATATATTTTAATTTGTTTTTTAAATTTTGCATTAAAAACATTTGGACGCTCAAAACATAATATTTTACAGTTTTACGCCACCTATAAAGCTGGGTTAAATTAAATAAGAATTTAATTAATTTAATTTTCATATTTGTTCTTTCTCTTTCATATCAAGACCAAAGGTTTTTTTCATTTATCATAAACACTTCAGTTGGATCTTATTTTGGAGCACTAAATAGATTTGTTATACTCATTGAGTTTTCAAACCAGTATCATCTGATGGTTTAGACTTAGAGATCAAGTGACAGCAAATCACCTCAATACTCCAGCATACTCATCGTGTATTTTGCATACTCACACCACATCAGATGTCTGGTGGTTGGCACGCGGGATTGAGTGACAGATGATGATTATGATTATGATTATGATTATGATTATGATTATGATTATTATTATTATTATTATTATTATTATTATTAAAGAAAATAGAGATATTGTTTGTTTACTCATAGACAAAGATTTTGAAAAATAAAATGAGAAATAATATTTCTGTTTATACCTAATATTTCTAGAATCATTGTTTTTTTTTATAAACAAAACAAAAACAATTTTTTGTTATGGTTAATTGTCAAATTAATGGGGAAATAAATACAATATGATTCTTTTGTTGTTTTGAGTTAGCACGTGTCTGTGTGTGTATACCTCGATACTATTGATATACAATACACGTGTTTATCGCGTATTTTATAAATAACTGGTTTGCCGCTCGAAGAGCCTTTTTAATTGGTTTAAAATCAGTGTCTCTTAATTTCAAAGTTGATTGTATCGTTGCAAATACCTACCAACTCGGTACTTAAGATAAGATGGAATCTCGATAGCGCTCTTAAAGACTAACCAAGTCTGCAAGTGGTTCAGTGTACAACTAACTTTGTTACAAGATCCGTCGTATGGAACAACATAACTTAAGTGTTGATTTGGTAAGTTTTAGTTTACCGGCACAAGGCAAGTGAATGAAGGAATGTGGGGAGTGGACAGGAAGATTGTATTACGCCAATCTTCCAAGTGGGGAAGGCCTGCCTACTGTCATCAAAATCTAAAATCAACATTCTAGATTCAGACCTTTACCTGGGCTCGAATACTGTTACCGGTGGCAAAATACTCAACCAACCCACCAACAAGCAAGAGATGAGCTATTACATAACATTCATTAAATTGAAGATTCAGTTGTTTCAAAGGGAGAGGAAATGTGTATCTGGCAATGTCTGTGAATTTTTTTTCAAACTTTGTGATTTATTTTTCAAACTTAGTGATTTTAATCTTCATAGGATGCCTCACATTTATGGCCATGTGTCAGACTAAACTAATACCTAAAACTGTCAAGTAATTCTTTGCCTAAAACTTGTTCTATTTCAACAGCTTCTCAAAATATTGGAAATTAAATTGCCAATCAAAAGTTTCTGAAATTAGTGAAATAAATTAAATGTCCATGTGTCAATGTGTAAAATTTAAATAAATGTCAAGTTATAAAATTTTGACTTCGAACTTTTATTAACAAAGGGTAAATGTGTTATGTAGTTAAAGTTTGGGCGTTGTTAAACTTTAAAAGTTTTAAAGTCATCAAAAGATATATACAACAGCAGCAGTGATTACCATTATTATTATTTTTAAAAAGGTTTGGGATTATTTATTCAGTTCATCACAAGCAAAGGTTGGAACATACCTGGGAGACATGGCTAGGTAGGTAATAAAAAGTTGTTAAAAAAGCAACAAATACAATTATCTATTAAACATAAGTATATGAAAAAGGGTAATCTTCATCTAATCATGCAACTGAAATGTCAATATTGTAATAATAATCATTTGTATTTTGAAATTGTTGAAAAGATAAATTTAGGTTTAAAATACGGTTTTTCAAACGTCGACTTGAAAGTTGATGCCTGCTTTTTGTCTTGTTTCGTTTTATGTTTATTTTGTTTTTAAATTATTAGTGATTAAAAGCGTTTTCTTTTTTTGTGATTGAAATATACTTTTATTGTTATTATTTTCAGATTTTCTTCTTTCTTCTGAGATTTGGTCATGCCATTTTTAGGAATCGCATTTAAATGAATGCGAATTATGCTACAGCAATTTCAACCACTTACACTACCTCTTTGATGAAATTAATTGAAAGTGTAAATTTATAAATGAATTAAAATGATTGTTCAGTTTTAAACAGTATTGAAATTGTTCAATAATAATGACAATGAGTGTTAAATTTTAAATAATATTGAACATATTCGTGAATTATCTTACAGTACAGAGGAAAAGTTGCATATTAAATAAATAGAAAGCATCAACTTTCAGTTTTAGTTTAAGTTTTCATCTTGACATATCTGATGTTCAATACAAATTTGCAAAACAAGCCATAATCAACAGTTTTTTCAAATCTAGGTATGATATCTTGAATAAAAACGTAACAGTGTAAGTCTTATGTACACAGAACAGAATCTCAACACCAGTTAGAGTCATTAATAAAATAAAAATTTAAACGTTACTCTGTAACTTTGTAAAATTATTGTTACACATACATTTCTAATATTCTACATAACTTTAGTTCAGAATGGCTTCAAGCTGTGTCTCCAATGTAAAGCGTGTTGTACGTACATCTGATATTTTTGGTTAATACTAATGTTATAAATAAAAAACGAAAATATAACTTGAGGAAAAATGTCGATTATTTCTCATCTTACAACTAATGTGATTAGCTATTTGACAAATAAATATCAACTATTTGACAAATAAATATGTTTTTTCCTTATCATTTAACTTGTAAAAACTGTTCCGAAAACTTAATGTTATTGTTCAATCTCTTTAATCTCAACTCAGGTCATTTTTAAAAACTTTTAGGGAAAAGAATTTATAAAATGAAAATTTAGATCTGTAAAAGTTAACTTCAAAACTAATAAAAGTGTTATTATTTTCAAATTAATATTCCTTGTTTACGTTTTTTTTAAATTCATCGATGACAATCAGATAAGTAATAATTTTTCTGAGACTACATTTTCACACTTTTTTGCTTTTATTTTTCCAATTTATTTCAAGTGCCTTAGAAATTAAATAGAAGAAAAAGAAAATGTAATATTGAAATTTTATAGTTTTTTTTCCTCTTTTCATTTACAAATGAAATGAATTAAAGTTCCTCTCCCTTAAAAAAAATCGATGAAGAAGATATCAATTTCATTTTATGTGATAACGGCCAATTGAATCTGAAATCTCCGATTTCCATTTGAATAAGTCATCAGAGTGAAAATGTACACATTCCAGTGTGAAAAAACAAGAAAGTTGTTTTGTTTCGACAAAGAAATGTCGCAACGATTGCGCAAAAGAGACACTTGTTTGTAGTAAGTTTTCTCTTCAAACAAACTGCACCACGAGTTTAAAGAGCTAACTTTATATTCAGGTAATCTCCTTTTAACTTTTTAAAAATTAATGTGCTGTGATACACAATACAATAGAGAAACGATCCTTTTACATTTAAAAATAGCCTTTCTTTTCAAGTCAATGCGCTAGGGGAAACAACAAAAAAGATAATAATGTTAACAATAACAACTTGCGTAATGGTAAGTAAGTACAATTATTAGGTGTGCAGAATCTAAATGTTGTCTTTAACTTTATGGTTGAGAAAATGCTGAGTTGAGAAATTGTGGTTATGGCTTTTCCAAAATACGATCGAAATAATGATTATTATTACGAAAGAAAGTAAACACAAATAAAATGAGGGGAAATTGATAAATGATAACAATATTCTGTTAAAAAAACAGTAAAAACAAAAACATCAAAAAGTTTTAATAACTTTGCATGCAGAGAAAGTTTGAATCAGCGTGGATTTGATGATAGAAAAGAAAGCAAAATATCAAGAAATTAAATGTTAAAAATAAGCTAGTAAAAATTTTTAAAATATTAAGTGAAAAACTTAAAAAATATTTCATTTTGAAAGAAAAAAAACAAAACACGCACGCTCTCACAATGAAACAAACTTGGGAAATAATAGATTACGAAAACAGATTGGAACTAAAAAAAAATCTACCAGCAGAAATGAGAAGAACAAAGCAGTGATAGATAGATAAAATTATATAGATAAAAGAAGATAAAGTAAATGAAATGCAAATCACAAACCCATATATTTGACTACAGCCTCTCTTGCCATGTAAAACATTTCCATTTTGTCTTCGGCTGCCAATAAATTTGCCCAGCTGTTGCAAGTATATTCGTTCCGGCCGGCACGATGGAAGCGCTCCATGTTTTGGTATCAACCCATGCTAAGTACCTATTTATTATGTATGGCCGTATGATAAACATAGCTTCCGCCCCATTGGCTATAACTAACTCAACTCGATTGAGAAAAACGCCAATTATCTTTTAGTTTTCCTATTCCAAACTTCGATGAGGAACAAGGAGGAAAAAATAATACAAAATTATGTAATTTAATAAAAATGAAATGGAGGTGTTAATAAATTTCAGTTTTCACCAATTGTTTTTTTTTATACATGCATCTTGTTATAAATGATTTTTTTTTTAAGAAAAAGTTTCTCAACTTTTTTTTCCCTAGTTTCTTTTTACACAAATTGATTTTTTTTCTCATTCGATATTATTTTTACTCTAACTTCAATTTTTTTTTCTTTTCCATCTCGAAATTATATTTACATTTTAATTACAATTTTACTCTCCACTTTCACTTTCTTCAAAAGTTTTACTTTTTTTTCTTCATTTTATGTTTCCCTTAATTTGCTACCCTTTGACGTTTCTAACTTTTTCCTTTAAAAAAACTTAAAGCTCGATAAACTTAGTCACTTTTTTCTTTCAAACCCAACAACTTGATTTTTCGACTGCTAAGTTACATTTGCTCGTTTAGATCATCGCAACCGCAAGCGGCCTCAGTGAATCATTCACTTGAAACAATATTTGCGCTCGCGATGTTTTAACCTGAACCGAGGGAATTTCAAGCACACAAAAAATGTTCTAGCTTTCATTTATTGGGTTATAAGCGCAAAAAACATAATTAACAAAAGATATTATTCAACTTTAAAAGATTTTCTATCCCTTATTTTGTTTTCGTTCCTCTTCTTAAATGTTATTTCTCACGAAACGCTTTACAAACCGCGGTAGTTTTCCGCGTCGTAAGCGACCTCAGGTGGGCTTCCTCCTACTCCGTCGTTTCTTTCAACTCCTCCTACCAGTCTCACTCCGCCTCCTTAAAACAAAACATGGCGGCAGACGTCTCACTCCCGTTCGATCCGAGTCAAAACTCTTCAGAGAAAAACTGAATTTCTGGCCTCGAATATTAAAAAACAAAGAGAATTGTTCATTTCATATTGTTGAGTCTTCAAAACTCTACGTTTACCAGTATGTATTTGCAACGAACTCGTTTGTTTAGCAGAGTCTCCGGCTCTTTGTTGACAATAACGACGATATGACACAAACCGACTGTACTAATTCATTTCACTCTTCTCTCTTTAAAGCCACGTGCTGTGATGTTGTCAAACAAACCATGTACAATAATACATTTCACGCAAAAACACGTGGATCAATCTACCTATACCTATCTCTAATCTATTATTTAATATCTTCTCGGCTTGGTTTATATTCTGGATCCGTTTTTTTTTGTTTTTTTTTCCCCTTCAATTCCCTTATTTTTAAATTCGAAAAGGATTTTCTGAGTTATTGAAAGAAAGATTTTACACCAAACCAAAACTAAAGTTACGGAACGGAAACTGAACAAGAACAACTTAATCTTCTCAAAGGGGTTTTTTGATTTGCTTGGTAAATGTGACTCATCCAAGGCGATACGTATATCGCCTTGGCTTGGACTCTTCGTAATCCGTTCTGAAGATAAGCAGAGGAAGGTTTTTGTTTTCGGACAGTTTTTAAATGTTTCTTCGCTGTTTTATTAACATTTGTCTCGACTTGGTGCTACAAAATGTTACAAGAAGTTATTCAGTTAAATCGGCTTAAGATGTCACCTTTCACGCATAATTGTTCTCGACATTGTTTGAATAATCAACTTCTTAAAGATCTTAGATGGTTTATTAAACGTTAAAAAGGCTTTTCTTACGAGAGACTATAAAACTTTAAAATGGCTTTTGACCTGATTGAATTAAACGGTAATCATATCATTTCTATATGAGTAAAACAACATTTTTCGATTCGAATCAATGTTTTGAAGGTAGTGTTTGTTTTTGTACCCAAAAATGTGTTGTTG
Source organism: Architeuthis dux (assembly GCA_006491835.1). Classification (NCBI taxonomy): domain Eukaryota; kingdom Metazoa; phylum Mollusca; class Cephalopoda; order Oegopsida; family Architeuthidae; genus Architeuthis; species Architeuthis dux. The sequence goes on from VCCN01000116.1 coordinate 836,829, forward strand.
TTTTTCTGAAAAGATAAGTTATCTTCTTTCTTTTCTATTTTTTATTCATTTATTCGAGTGGCAATACTACCAATAAAAGCTAGTCCTTTCTTTCTCTCTATTAATGTCTGTTCTGTTTATGTTTACATATACGTATGCACGGGTCGATTGTGAGTAAAATAATCACTATTACGTTCATAGGTGTATTTATGTTTTATTGTACACAAGTTGTCGACGTATCCTCCTATACTTAATAGATTGTTTTTTTCTGTTGTAAGAGAGTTTCTTCGCTTCTTCTCTAGTCTGTCTTTCCATTGAAAAATATCGATCACTGCAAAAGCGGGAAAAGATTGATCGATTGTAATCATCAATGAAAGAATATTTTAGGGACTCCCTCACACCCCCGTTTCTTCTATTTTTCCCCTTTTTCTTTTAGTGTTAGTCTTCCTCCTCGTGTACAAGTTCGCTGTTTTTTGTGCCCTGGAATCTTTTTTTAATGCACAAGTGACGGCACTTTAAATTTCAATTTAGTGTTAATTTAAAATCCTGTTGACTAAAAAAAAAAAGGCAAGATACCTGATCTCAAAATTGGAGGTAAAGCAGTTGACATTATTATTATTATTTATTTATTATTGATGTTGTTTATTCTTTGCGTCCTTCCTTCTTTCTTTCCTTTTCTTAAATCAAGTGACGGCACTTTAAATTTAGTGTTAATTTAAAATCCTATTGACTAAACAAAAGACAAGACACCTGATCTCAAAATTGGAGGTAAAGCTGTTGACATTATTATTATTATTTATTTATTATTGATGTTGTTTATTCTTTGCTTCCTTCGGCTTCCTTCTTTCTTTCCTTTACTTAAATCAAGTCGTACTCTTAAAAAAGGCAGAGAAAAAAAAATCTACTGCCGAGAACTCGGCAAATCTATTCCCAGAAAATTTATTTGAAAAATAATCGGACGTTGGTTTTCCTACGGCGTGGTTTACGATAAAATTATCACGTGACCGATCACCTTCCTTCTCAAATCAAATGCAATTTCTGTCTAAATAATACAGAATTTTTTTTTTTGTCGAAAAAAGTAAAAAAAAAACTTTCGTAAAAGATTCCCTACTACTAAAATTTTCTTTTCGTTTTCTTTTGCTTTCAGAAAATACAATTGTAATTTGCGGAAAGCTATGAGATGTACAGTAGTAAAACATAAGCATGCAAAATTAGCCGTGTTTTTATTCTCCGACTGAATAATGGTGTGTTTTTCCGCTGCAACCCAACTTTGATATTTACTCCCTACAAAGATGAGTAGTTCACGTTACCAAAACATTAAACAAGGTGTCAGAGACTAAGCTAAGCTTTCGTTAATTTTGTTCGGACAAATTGGATCGCTTCTTCACATTCTTGATGTTGTCAACACAACGTTACAGCCGATCCATTCTTCAGCCCACATCGTCAGGTGTATAATTCGAGAAAATAGGCAAAGCTGAAGAATGGATCGGCCGAAATGTTGTGTTGACAACATCAAGGATGCGAAGAAAAGGGATTTAATTGTCCGAACAAATTTTGGAATGTTAATGACTCTCTTCTCAAAGTTAGACAATGCTACCATTCTTAGAACTGAATACCGCAAACTAAATATTTGTAGTAAGTGATGATATCGATACATGATGAATGATTATTTATTTTCTATCTTTAGAAAAGATGATTTCTCTCGCTTTACAAACATTCACACGCATTAATTGAGCGAGTCTAAAATGCCGTTAATTTTTAGCGTGAAAAGTTCGCAAGCAATATGCATCTAAAGTTTCTGTTTGTGAATTTTGGATTTTAAAGTTAAAGTTGATATCAAATCAAAGTAAGTGTCCAATCTTTAGTGATTTTAAAGAACTAATAATAATGTACATGTATGGATACGTGTAAGTTGTAGACATTAAGATTCAAATTTTACAAAGTCTTTTTAATTATTTCTTTTTAACACTATCATATGCAATGCAGTAGTCATTATTTTCTAATTTTAACAGCTTTAAACTTCTTTGCTCCTCCCGAAAGGTCGTTAGAACTAAAATACTAGTAAACAAAAAAGGTTATCACGTTAACGCCTTACACCTGTCTTAGAAAAACTCTGTATCCGACAGACAGGTAAATGTTTTGTCTTGGAGTTGGATATCACCTTAAAATCAGTGCCTGATTTAGGCGTAAGATACAGCTTTAGGGCCTCACAATCTGCAGGAGCCTCAAAACATTTAAAATGACTTATGTTTATTGTTTACAAATTTTGTCATACCTTCTGACATCATTTTTTAACCATCGGTCCTCCAAGATTTATATTATATAGCTTAGGGCCGGCCCCTCATCAAGTCCTAACCCGGCACTACTTAAAGTGCACTAAAAGGGAAGTGTGAGTAGTGATTACCTCATTTTTTAAAAGTTTAATTAAAATGAATTACTCGATTCATTAAAAAAGGGTGCTCTGTTGGTTGATATTCACATTGCATTGACAATTTATTTTTTAATGTGTCATTCATTCAACTACCCGAAGAAGAATTTACCGCCGTAAGTATACGTCGAATTTCTAAGCCTAAAAGAAAATCTTTCCAACACTAGGGGTCGATTTATACGGCGAGTGAAAATGCTTTTAAAATGTATAGACCTAAACCAGAATTTGAGCAAGAAATCCTGAGGTCGACTTGTACGTCGCAAATTTACGGTAATTAATAATTTTGTATTGTAGAGTAGAACTTTTTCTCTTCAACTAGTACCCGTCAAAAATGACGGATTTATTTACGTATGGATCGGCACATCTGCCTATGATCGGACGGGAGTATCTATGCACACTGCCTCCTAGGATCAAAGTGTTGCTCCCCGACACCCCTGTCTAGGGTCTGAGTGCATTGCACTCAGTGCAGTATCTGAGCGCTCATTGAAAAGTGCTAACACATGTGTATGTACACATTGTGTTTTATGTGGATCATTTTTAGTAGTGTTCTTTGCATTTTAAAAAAAATGTACAATTTTGTACTAAATTTTATTGTTTTATAATAGATTTAGTAACTGCGCAGTTATTACTTTCTCCACGTTGAATGTCGAGGATTTCACACGCACCCTTCATTAACCACAGTGAGTGAAAATGCATCATTAAAGTCGTTTTCTTTGTAGTCTTTCTTTAATGTCGAATTTGTGGTAACAAGGCTAGGCTCGCTCGCTGGTACTTTACAAACTTTGGAACCTCGGAGTAATTTTATAATTCAGTGCTGAATCTGGCTAGGTTCTCATTTATTCAAAGTTCACACGGTAATTTGGAAAACCAAAGGAACTCTAGCGAGTAGCGATCATCAGTCTCTAAAAAAACATTCGCAATTTTTCAGTTACTAAGATTCAGCTTCGGCTATAATTTAATTAATATTCTGGAACGCAATTTATGATTTGCTCGGCCACCAAATTACCTATCTTCATCAGGTGTCATGACATGAAACTCACTCTCTTTCTCTTAACAAACGTATTCTACCCCTATTTGTGTTTCCATCTCTCCCAACCCAACCAACCGTGCAACTGATTATTAAAAGTTCTAATTTAAAACTAAAGTTTTGTCTCAGTGATTTGGGTAAGCGAAATGCTTCTTTTTTTCTACCCGGTACTCTTTAAAACAAATTTTAATTTTTTTTATTTATTACAATTCAATAATGTTTTTAATGGAAAATTGTCTGATTACAGTTTTATGTAGTTATTCAGGAATATATTTAAAAAAGAGACTACAGTAAAGTGCTTTTAAATCAACTGCATTTGTTTACGCAACACCTATGACGCTTGTTATAGAATTACAAAAATGTGGCTTAGTCATGCATAAAAAAGTTACTTTGTGTACGAAATATAAACAAAGAACTTTTATTATCATAGGTGTACATTTTAACTAAAAAAAATCGCGATTTCTTTATTTTATTTAGCATTTGTTTTTGTTCAGTCGTAGTTCAATTGAATACTTATTGTTGCAATTGAAACAGAAGGTGTTTGTTTAGCTTGGGGATATATTTTCTTGAAAAAGTATTCGTGTTTTTGTAACTTTTTCCCTTAGATCTTGAAATTCTGTAAACTCAGAAGCTGTCATGTCAAGAGTTGTTATTGTTAAAATAATAAAACTATTTGAATGAAATGGTACACTAGGAAACCAGATTCATTTAATGGTTAATTAATAGTTTATTTTGACTAAGTTACTTTAAACCTGGCCCCATTTGTTCAAATAATGCGTTAATGGCCCAACAGAAAGTCCCAAAACTATTTTTTTAGCAGTTCCCATGTGGTATTCTATGTACATTTAAAGATGATTTTTAAAAAACACTCAAGTCAAGATTACATAGTTTTAAAAAAATATATATATATTTAATTATACACTAACACTGATTTACTTGGATGTGTCCTCATCTTGTTTTGTTATAGTCACAACGTTTCGGCCGTTTTACCCTCCGACAATCTTCGGGTGTCTGTCTACCCCCGTGGATTGAATAAAGAGTTCGGTTCGAAATTCCCAGAATGTTACCCATTGCGACAGACACCTGAAGAAGATCGGAGCGTACAACGGCCCGATCTTCGTGATAGGTGACTATAACAACGAAGATGAAGACACTAGTCTGAGTAAATCTGTGTGATAATTCCTCAGAAATTCGGACGAAAATTAGAATTCTTTTCTTAAAATGAGATTTTGTTAAAGTTATGTACTTTTACATTAAGAATCTACAAGCTGAAAAACAAACGAACAGAAAGTGAAAACATTTCGATTTAATTTTTAAATTATAATTTATAATTAGAAATTTTAATTTTTACGTGTTTTATTTTCAAAACTGAACTGACAAGAAATGTAGATTCTAATGAAAGGAATTCATTCATCTTATTCATTCCGTACATGAAATTGTTTACTAACAAATTTTGTCTTGAAGTATTAAAAAAGTTTTTTTTCTAATTTGTTAATAAGAATAATCTATTCAGTTGTTGATTTATTTTATAATCCTATGTTGAAAATTATCGGATTGCACGATTTTTAGAACATTTTATTTTAGTGTAAAACAAAGTATACAATTTGTATATACAAACACACATAACAATCATATTTACACAATATCTATGGCCTTAAACCTTTGGGGTGGTGTAATAAACATCGTAATTCTTCTTAAAATCATTTACATCTGTCGATAGGACTACATATTCCGGTAATCTATTCCAAAGTCCTACCACTCTATTGCTAAAAAAAGTATTTTCTGATATTCTATCTACTTCTATTTGCTTCTATGTGTGGCCTCCCAGTCCCTTGTACCCCCTTCTAGTAAAAATACATCAGGGTTTATTACTTCTAAACCACATATAATCTTGAACATGTCTATTAAGTCTCCCCGATCTCTCCTATTTTCTAACGATTTTAATAAAAAAAAGTTTTAGCACCCCACCTGTTAATCATCTTCATGGAAACCCGTGAAAATTGAATAATTTTTTTAAAATACATTTTAAGATGATCTGATTTTTTTTATTATTGAGAAATATCATAATCAAATTTTGGGGTTGGAGTGGAACTGCTATATTTCCCTGCTATATAATGGGCACTTTTCTGAAATAAAAAGAAATGCTTAAGGAAAATATTAACCACAATAGTTAATGTTTGGATTAGGTTGGGGTGACTGGAATTCCTACCCAACCCACTTTTGCCAGAATGGCCCCTAAATGACCTCAGAATGTAAAATGTAGATAAAAGAAAGAATTGTAGGACTAAAGATGTACAAATTGTACAATTTAATAATGGATTTACAAATGACGAAAAATACGCTAGTATTAATAAAGACCAAAATATAAGCAAAGCATCAATCTTTTTATAGTTGCAATGTTAGTAGATATTGTCAAACTAAACTCCAAGACAAAGTCAGTAGTGGACTTTACTTTCCTACTGTAACGAGAACAAGAATAACCATCCTCACCAAAATTTGGGGTGTAAACCAGTACGTAAAATCCCATTTCCACTGCCGTGGTTTGAACTCACGACCTAGTGATTGCTAGGCTGGTGTCTTACTATCTGAGCTAAATTGACAAATGTTAGATGTTAAGGAATATTTATCATATTTAATATATGTACAATACAAAAGTTGCAGTAATCATCTTCAGTCGGAATAGAAGTTGGAGTGGAGTTTGACCCTGCAGCAACCAGGCTTGTTTATTATCAACCATCTTCTCTGAGAAATGATACAGTGCCTTTTTTTTTGTGCATGGGTTGTGACAAAAATTCTCGTCGGCATATTGCTGCAGGCGTCATGGTGTGCTCACTGACTCTATCCCTTTTAATGCAATGGGTGTGTACTGCCTGGGAGACTGATCTCCAGGAACTAGTATTATGAGGATGTTTGGAAAATTACTAAGTCAGATCAATAAACTTTGCTAATCTCTTTCCTTAATTTATCTATCTTGAAATGATCTTGCTTACTGTCTGTCAGTCACTGTGCCCCCCCCCCCATAAATATTGGCGCAGCTCAACATATTTACTAAGCTGGCATGGCAATTGACTGTTTTTTTTTAGTAAAAAAAACGATTATTTTATTTTATTTTTTATTAAATCAAGTTTAAAAATGGTTTACAAAACCATTTTTATTAAATTTACATTCATCCTAATTTTTGGTTCGTTTAATCACAATTTCAGTAAGGCCGGCATGGCAGTGTTATTGTTTTATACATTTTACACGTGATTTTTTAAAAAACTACTAAAATTAAGATAGAGGTAAATAGCAGTCAAAAACTAATAAAAATGGTTTACAATAATTGATTTATTAAAAAGATTTTTTTTTAAATAATCGTTTTTTTACTAAAACTCAAAGAGTCATAGCTGTGCTAGCTTAGTACAAAAGTAAAAAAAATGTTAGCTTCTTTAGCAGTGATCGGTCGAATCAGTCCTCATGATGCGATCCATTTTTGACAGTTAAGTCATCCTACTTTGCCGATTTAGTTATATATTTCAATCTGTATACAATAATAATCATTAGCCTTATTCTGTCAGTAACGCTAGGATTAATTACTGATCCCCCGACAATCCCCCCCACCCGACCTCGATTTTTAATGCACAACATACAGATTGAATTTGCTTAAATTTGCCACCAGAAATATTTATGTTTGTTGGGGCCAAAAATGACTAAAACTGAATGTGAGATTAGTAGTCTGTGGGCAGCTATAAGAAAAACCCAAACTTTGCCCACATCTACCAGGTACTAAAAATACAACTAGGATCTTTCATTTTCAACCTATCACCAGAATTTACTGTCACTATATATAATCATGAGCTAAAAGTTTTAATGTATCTATCTTCTATTTATATAAAACAATTGTTTCCATCTGTCTGTCAATCACTATATCCCACCCCTTAGACATTGGTATGCATACTTAGTGGACCTAGGGGAAGAACTTTTATCTTATTTTTTCTTTTTACAAAGTAACTATAGTGCTAAACTGAACCGTTACTTTCCTTTCAATATACATATATATATGGGCAGGTTTTCAGCTGGCCTATGGCACCTCCCTGAGGTGGGGTTGGCTCCCTCTTTAGAGGAGGGGGGCAAAGGCCTGCCTTCCGCAGGGACTAGCTGAAAAGCGCCTGATAAGCCACTGTTCAGTTGATGTTTAATAAATCCTATCTGCATATCATGGGTTACATAAACAACCAGTTTATTAGTGTGTGTA
>VCCN01000116.1:1000798-1016434 GCA_006491835.1 Architeuthis dux
TAATATATTTCCTAGATTTTACATATATATCTAGAGAATCTAGATGTTTCTAGGTTTTTCAAGATGTTTTTTGACTCAATTTTAGATGCAAAGGTGAAAATAAAGTTGGCAAAACTGCCTTTGCTAGATCTTCACACAAGAAAGGAACTAAGGCATCTATGGCCTGACTTTCAGGCTTGTTTGTTTTGTTTTGTTAAGTCTGTTTCTAGCAAGAAATTTGAAGTTAGGGAGAAGACGACTTGGTAAGAGTTTGACCAAGAGCAATCACAAATTAAGCAGAATACTGGCTGGAACCTTACATATGTGGAAGGTGACAGTCAAGAAATGCCGTCCGATGTTTCATTTAGAATGAATTCCTGGTCAGTCAATGGGTGAAGCCTAGTTTGACTAGTATTGCTTTTAAGCAATTTCAAAGATTGTTAAAAGTGCTTTTCGGACAATTGAACACATTCTTTTTGTTATTTTTGTTGTTCTGATAATGTTTTGGCTAATCCATTCTACAGACTTCTTCATTTACCCCTTATTATGTCTAGAAAATTTTATTGTCCCCCTCCTCCCTAAATAGGTTCTTAGAGGGTGGTTCAATTGCAATGTAAGTTTATGCTAAATGGATAACTTAGTTTTTATCTGGCAGCATTCATACTTATTTTTTGAAAATTCAGACCTTTTAGTGATCACTGCCCAACAAAAGGCGAGAAAAGTAACTTATTCAATGATCACCCCTTTTTCCAATTTTTTAATTGATCACCCCCAACACGGCATGCTGCCAAAAGACGTTGGTCATATGACAGTTTCTATTGAGTCCTGTCTCCATTTTGGTCATATCTATCTATCTCAGTCTTTCATATCTATCTCTGTTCCTATCTATTTCAGTCTGTTCCTGTCTCTTCCTATCTACCTATCAGTTTCTATTCATGTCTATCAATATTTACTAAGCTTAATTGCCAGATTATGGCACAAAGCCAAATGTGTAGGGCAACTACGATGATTGAGTTCACTACAGTAGTAATGGATGGTCAGTACAATCAGTTTGTATGTATATGTGTTCATTGAGCCTTTTTCAAAAACTTACTTTAAGTTTTAAGTTGTATGTTCCTGTAGTTTAGTTCAAACTTTCAGTGTTTGTCTTGGAGAATTCATCATGAAATGTAATGAAAGTCCATTGGGAATGGTGTCACTCAAAAATTGTTTTAATCATGTCTTTCTGAAATAGTCAACTTGTTCAATGTGTGTGGTTTGGCAATCAGCTCAACATCCAAGAACAAAAAGATCCGATTAGTTTTGAAAAGAAGGGTCCACAACCAATGCGTTATCCCGATACTCACCTATGGAGCTGAAACATGGAACCTAACCCCCCAAAATTGTCTCCCAAACTAAGGACCATGCAACGTGCAGAATAGAGAATCATGCTTAACATCACATGGAGAGACAACAAGACAGCACAGTATATTAGAGAAAAACAGGAATCAGAGATCCATTAGGTGACTCAAATGGCAATGGGAAGGTCATGTTGCAAGAATATCTGACAACTGCTGGACATTTCATGGATCCCCAGAGATCATATGCAAAATAAGATGGTGTGACGACATAAACAGGTTGTAGAGATATTGTTGCTCTGACAAGAGGTTTGTCAAACCTTGGGGAATGTCTATGTCCAATGACGGACATTAAAAAGCTGATGACGATGTCCATCTATCTGTGACACAAAACTTTACATGGAAAGGGGTGAAGGTAGAGAAAATGTTCTGAGAATGAAATCGCAACACAAACACATTAAAGGAGAACAGCTGAACTTGGCCATCAAGAAAAAAAAAGAAAGGTGAGAAAGTAAAATGAGATGGAATTGAATTCGCTTTCAAGTGTCTGTGAGTGGAAGTTTTTGTTGAGTGCCAGGGATGGTCACTTCAGGCAACTCCCATGAGTTTTTTCAGATACTACAGTGCTTTAGATTTCCACCCCTATGTATACCTTTAGCAAAGTAATGGGTATTTTAGTAGATAATACTACATTATTTTAATCAAACTTGACTAGTTCTTACCTTCATCATTCAGTTGATTTTTATATACCTTTCAATTCGGGCTGCTGTTTCTACGGCAACGAATATCAGTGCAGTCGGATAATAAAGAATAAGTCTTCGGTGAGAATTGAACTCACATCCTTATTGCCAGAGGGAGTCTAGTTTACACCTAGCTGCTTTTACCAATTGGCTACAAAGACTTTATAGATTAACAGAAGCTGATTTACACTTTTAAACTCACTCCTTACATCCGACTCTCAGAGCCATATTTTTTATTGTTTTCACGTATGAGAACTAGTAATCTTAATAAATCATAAAGATTAATAGATAATCCTAGTTCTGAATTTGGTATAGAAAAAATTATGTTGTTTTAATTCTAAAATGGGATCATTTTGCAATACCAATTTTGTTTGCAAGTTTGCATCACATTACAAGGAAAGTTTTTAGTCTTTCAGTCATAAAGAAATATTGACAGTGCAGTGAAAAATCCTCTTTTCATCCGCTTTCTTTGTTGCCAGGTCAAGATGAAAGTTGTAAGTCACCTTTTTTAAACTTATAAATGAAAACTTATCATACATGGAAGCGCAGAATTTTCACAAGAAAAAATGTAGCTAAAAGGCAAAATTGTCCCAATTTCCATAGTAGATCTGTTTACCTATATACAGGATTCTTAGAGCCAATGGTAACATTTTCACATTTCTAGCATATATCATTTACAAATCTTATTTGCTTCATAAAGACAGAAAGAGAGAAAGAAAGATAGATAGATAGATAGATAGATAGAGAGAGAGAGAGAGAGAGAGAGAGAGAGAGAGAGAGAAAAAGATAAAAAATGAGAGATACAGAAAGTGAGAGAGTGCGAGAAAGATAGAAGTGAGAGAGAAGTGAAGAAAGAGAAAGATAGAAAGTGAGAGAGAGAGGTGAAGAAAGAGAAAGATAGAAAGTAAGAGAGAGAGAGAGAGAGAGAGAGAGAGAGAGAGAGAGAGAGAGAGAGAGAGAGAGAGAGAGAGAGAGAGTTACTAACATTGACAAAAATGATATGGTCATGTCATATGTCTGCTCCTTATATATATAGTAAATAGTGATAGACATGGACAGAGATCAATAGATAGATCAATAGATAGATTGATAGATAGATAGAGAGATAGATATGAACAAACAGATAGATACATAGATATAAAACAGACCAACATTGATAGATAGATAGATAATTAGATAGATACAGTATCACCCATTAATAAGTACGCCCCTACCACTTTTTAATAGAAAGTTAATTGTCTTCTAAACTAAACATAGCAGGATTTTACTATTTCTAGTGGAACATTACACAATAAAAACGGATATTATCAGGTATTATTTATGACCAAATTATCCAGCATTGAAACACTGTTGCCAAAAATATTGAAATATGTTTCAATGCTGTAGAGTTTGGTCATAAATAATACCTGATAATATCTGTTTTGCTTGGTAATGTTCCACTAGAAATAATAAAATTATGCTGTTTGGTTTAGAAGAAAATTAAATTTCTATAAAATAGTCGTAGGGATGTACTCATTTATGGGCAATACTGTAGATAGATAGATAGATCAGTTGTGTCTTGAAAATCAGTATTTGAAATTCTGGTCTTTACCTTGACTGGAATATTGACAATGTGTTACCAGAGGCAAACTTGTTACCCTTCCAGCCATCAAGCAGCCTCCCAAAGTAGATAGACAGACGTATAGATTTATAATTTCCAAATTTTATGATGATTTCTACATCTGCTATTGGGGAAAGTATTATCCTTGCTTACAGTATATTTTGTTTTATTTATGTACAATTCAGCCATTTCATGTGTACTCCAACTGAGTCCAGCCTGTGGATTCATCAGGAAAAAAAAGTCTACATGTGTTTAGTGGAAGTCAGTACAATAGAACAACCGAGCAAGGACAGTGTGAGTTATGCAAACACCAGAACACCACCAACAGAACTAACAACATCACCATTAATACAAACCCAGAAAACTGATAGAAAGATGACAGTGAATGATAATAATAATGATGCTGATTGCATGATGATAATGTCAATTGTGGGTTTTTAAAGGGTGGAAAGAAACTAGGATGGGTGGAAACTGACAGAGTGAATGAGGGTGGGAGATATTGAGCAAAAACATGCAGCCTACCTCTCCTCAATGCTTGCCTTGAGTGGGGTATTCGAATTTCAAGTAAGCAACTCCGCACAACTATTATGGGTCAAATAAATGAGGGAATGATCATTGATTTTTGTTACTCTCCCTCACTGTCTTTCTCACTCATTTACTCCTTCTCTGATATCTCCTTCTTTCTTAATGCCTTTTACTTACACCCTCTCTTACCCCAGCTATTTTCTTACACCCTCTCTTTCCCCCAGTTCTTTTCTTACACTCTCTCTTTCCCCGGCTCTTTTCTTACACTCTCTTTTTCCCCCAGTTCTTTTCTTACACCCTCTCTTTTCCCAACTCTTTTCTTACACTCTCTCTTTCCCCGGCTCTTTTCTTACACCATCTCTTTCCCCGGCTCTTTTCTTACACTCTCTTTTCCCCCAGCTCTTTTCTTACACCCTCTTTTTCATCAGCTCTTTCCTTACATCCTCTCTTTCCCCCAGCTCTTTTCTTACACCCTCTCTTTTCCCAGTTCTTTTCTTACACTCTCTCTTTTCCCAGTTCTTTTCTTACACCCTCTCTTTCCCCAGTTCTTTTCTTATACTCTCTCTTTCCCCAGCTCTTTCCTTACACTCTCTCTTTCCCCGGCTCTTTTCTTACACTCTCTCTTTCCCCAGCTCTTTCCTTACACTCTCTCTTTCCCCAGCTCTTTTCTTACACCCTCTCTTTCCCCAGTTCTTTTCTTACACTCTCTCTTTCCCAAGCTCTTTTCTTACACTCTCTCTTTCCCCAGTTCTTTTCTTACACTCTCTCTTTCCCCCAGTTCTTTTCTTACACTCTCTCTTTCCCCAGACCGTTTTGATTTCATTTCACTCCCTTTTTTTCTCTCTCACTCATTCCATATTTCATGATCACTCTCATCTCTCTTTTACATTTCGGCTTTTTTTCTCTTTCTCCACGTTTCATTCTTCTGTGCACTTTTTTATGTTTATATTCATTCTCTCTCTTAATTAATCATCACTACCAAAGGTTTAGGTTATTCATATGTTCACACATTTATATGTTTCTATGTATCTATATATCTATATATTTCGCCCAGCCCTAACCGTTCATAGTAGAAACTTGAAATTTTGCACACACACTCCCCTCAATGAGTAGGGAAATTGGCTTTTTTGTTTTTTGAAAATTTCCCTCCAAAACAGGGTTTAGTGGGGGGGTTCAATTTTCAATGTAGGTTTATGCTAGATTGGTCAATAGTTTGTGCCCGCTTGTTTTTGGAAAATTTAGCCATTTTTTAGCGATCACAGCCCAACTTTTTAATTGATCATCTCCAACACAGCATATATGGGTGGCAGTGATTCATAATTTCCCTTGGAATGCTAGCTACATTTTTTTCTTCTTCTCAGACTCTCATTCTTTGCTTCTTTCCCACTCTTTCATTCTTACAAGGTTTGTCCGGAAAGTATCTAGCCAGTTAATATTAATGAAAAATTAGCATACCTAGGGCAATGGTGCCTTAGTCCCCTTCAAAGTACTCTACTTGGGACCTCAAAACAGTCCGCCAAGTCCTCTTTCAGGATTGCCATCAGCTGTCTTGTTGTGGTCTCCTTAATCTTGTCACCAGTCAGAAATTTCCTCCCTTTAAATGGCAATTTTAGTTTTGGGAAAAAATTTGATTTTTTTGCTAAAAAACCCTTGATGCATATTACTCAATTATTGTAAATGCGATGCTCACACAGTTTACAAGGTTACTCAGTGGCATCACATTACCAACTGAGTAACACCACAGGAGAGTGTCTGTTCATGCACAAGTAGTGGTTGTTTCGTATTTCTTCCTACTTTCTTTTATTTTCTTGTCCTTTCCTCTTCAACCTCTCTTTTTCTTTCTTTCTTTCACTCTTTCTTTATCTCTTTTCTTCATCTCTCATTTTGACTCTATCTCATCATATTTTCAACTATCTTTTATATTATTTTTGACTGTTGTCTCTTTTTTGTCAAACTCCAGATCAAAGTCAGAGTTGACTTTACTTTCCTATGTAACAAGAACAAGAACACGAACAAGAACAATCCTCAACAAAAATGGGGGAGCAAGCCAATATGAAAAATCCCCATTTCGCCGACCATGATTTGAACACATGACCTAGTGATTGCTAGCCTGGTGTGTTACCACCTGCGCTGAACTGACAAATCTTACATACCTCCAATATTTATAGTAGAATTACACAAGGACGTAGAAGTAGGAGCTGAGTTTGACTCTGGAGCAACTGGGTTTGTCTCTTTTGCTTTCTCTATTGTTTTCTCTATTCCCTTTCTTTTCTCTGTCCTTCATCGGGGGGCATAGTTGGAAATTTGGGGGCCCCGAATGCTTGGCTCATTGAGGGCCTCCCCCCCAATATTTAGTGAGATTTGTTATTGTATAATGTTAATAAAAATGCAGTAGGTGAACTACTATTCGTAAACCTTTTGGGAGCCCCCCTCCACCCCCCTCAGCTATGCTCCTGCCCTTCATACAACCTCTGTCTTTTATCCCTTTCTCTCAACTCTCCTTCACTCTCTCTATTCTTTCTTTTTCGCATTATTCTTTTCTATTTCTACTTCTTTCTCTCTATCCTCTTTCCTCTCACTCCCTTCCACTGTAACCCTCTTTTCTTTCTTCCTTTTCGTTCTCTTACACTTTTAGTTATTCATTTGAAACATTATCTCACACTGCCCAAACACAAAATTACATATTTTCCCTTCCCCACCCACTGGTACTTCTCAGGGTGGGCTGCCCAGTGTTGCTAGTGCAGTAGTCTGAACACTGGAAATAAATCTCACCCTGCTGTTGTCTGGAGGGTCAGCTCTAGAGAAATCGGCTAAGTTAGTTGTGTTTCAAAATACAGAAAGAAAATAGTCCTCTTCACTTTGCCTGTTTATGTGAAATCAGAGGCCATTTCCAAGTTTATATCATAGCCTTTTTGAAAACACAGCATTTATCCACTTTTCAGAAAAAGCATTCCTTCCTTAGTAATTAACCTATAAGAAGTCACTATGACACTGGTGTCACATACAATTTAATTGATCTGCACAGTCTCTTATATAATATTATATTTTATCCTTGATTTTAACTCCTAAAGTGTACTAAGTGTCACATACAATCATTGCTTTTTAAAAAAAATGTTGATTACATCTTTCTCCCCTTGGGATGCGACACACTGATCTCAGCATCCCTTCCGATTTTCAAAACAGTCTGCAAAGTCCTCTTTCGGGATCATCAACAGCTGCCTCATTTCATTCTCTTTAATCTTGCCCATGGTCTGAAATCCCTTTGGGAAAGCCAGAAGTGGTAGGGAGTCAAATCTGGACTATACAAGGGCTGACGGACCTGGGTGTTGCAATATTTAGAAAAAAAAACAAACAATAGAAGTGCAGAATAGGCAGGCTTGGTTATTGTGAATACAACAGTCATAGTACACAAGCTCACTCAATGGCATTTCACTGCTGACTGAGTTACCCCATGGGAGAATGTCTGCTCACTCATGTGCAGTAAGGTCCCCTCAGATTGGTTGTCAAGTTACATCAAGGCTATGCAACCAGTTCTTGAGATATTCAAAATGGCTGGATACTTTATGGACAGTCCTTGTATGCATACAAGAATCCATTCCTCTTTGAGAGAATATCTTTTCTTCCATTCAGTGTCATTAAAATTCCTCCAATATTGAGAACTGGTCAACCTTGTTCCTTGTTGTAACATTCAAACTGCATACTGTTCACTTTCACTCAACTTAATTTATGAGATGGGCAACTTAAGATGTTGGGTCACTTTGCTTTCTCTCTCCAGTTCTGTATGAAAAAGCTTTTTGCTGATTCATTAAACCATTATGGTTTGTTGTGGATTACAAAAGTGAGTTAAGATTTATTCAAATGAGTTCTTTTTAGAGTAACAGCTGCTTATGTAATGAGAGGCAAGATAATTTTGTGTTGCAAAATATTGAAAAGAAATTGGAAATTTTATTTTGGCTAATTCTTTTTACTTGCATCCTTTTTTGCTTAGACTGCTGATCACAGTGTATGAGGTTTATTATTTTTAAGTTCAAAGAAACAGGTAAAGTTGTATAGCCTCTTTATAAATATGTATATAAACATGCCACACCAGCCATTAAGTGAATCACTGTAGTATGTCTGGTAGCTCTGACACAGTTATGCAACGGTCCAAAAAGTCAGGGTGGTCCATGAAGTTATTGAGGATTGTTGAAGAAAAAGTTTTAAAAATATTTCTTCAACCTCAATAATCTTCATGGACCACCCTGACTTTGAGAGGCCCTGGTTAACAATACTTTGTCAAATAAAATATAAATAATAAAAAATTACTGTCAACTTTTTGAACTGATTGTGCCTGCTGGAAAATAGGAAGGGTTTGCGTGCATTCACGTGTGTATGTCACTGCTACTACTGCTACTATTTCATTTGAAAAAGCGATACACGTACCTAAAGAAATTGCTTGTTTTTTGTGAAGAAAAGCATTTTGTTCCAAAAATCAAAAAGATTTTTAGAAAGTGTCTACAAGGAGTAATCATGTGTATTTGCAAGGTTCTTGGCCAAATGGTATGTCTGGTAGTGCTGACATAACAAAACCAACCGAGTGAAAAGGGAAGAATACATTGCCACCTTGCTTGTTAGGTCTTGTCAGTAATCATGGTTATGGTGATTCAACATCTGATGTGAGAATTACAAGTTTTGCAAATAAAAACACTGTTTTATGAAATGTGTTGTTCTGTTTGCACTTTGTCTTGATTCGCTCATCATCACAAAAACAAATCTTTTCATACAAACCACCTCTTAACCCATTGCACTCTTGGTAAGACTCAAAATAATTAATTCCCAGAACTGTTAAACGAAATTCCCTGAAGTGTCATAATAAAAGAAACTGTTCTTTTTTTTCTTCTCAAATGCTTCCCTACAAACCTACAGCAATCTAGCCTTGTGTAAAAGGTGGTCTAATTTAACAAATATCTACGTAACGGTCTGGTAAGTCACTCAAATAGAAACCATCACATCTTTTGTCAGCAAGCCGTGTTTGGGGTGATCAATTAATTTTGAATATCTAGAGAACCAGTGGCATGGATTTGATGTAACTTGGCAACCAATCAGAAGGGACCTTACCGCACATGGGTGAATAGACACTCTTCCTTGGGGTTATTTAGAAGTTACTTGCTAATTTTTCTCTCAGACCTGATAGGTATGTACCTAAACTAAACGTGAGAACTCCACAAGCCATGTCATTTGGAAATGCTCTGACCCAGTCTTCTGGCCATAACAATTTGGCCTTTATCAAATCACTCAAATCTTGCCTTGCCTTTCCATTAATTGTGGCATTCAACATATCAAAAGTACTCAAGGCTGGCGGTAGGCTTATATAACTCTGACCCTAACATGTGCAGGCTGTTACAAGACAGTAGTTGTCATTCTTGCCACATGAAATATTTTGTCTGTTCATTTCACACTTTCACACTTGTTTTCTATTGTCACATTTTAAAACCATCAGGTGAAGCTTGAAATTAGGTGGAATGTTTGCTGTCAGTTTTGAAAGGAACCTCTGAATTTTTTAGACTTGAGTTTTGTAATATTCATAAAGAACTTCTTCCTCTTGATTCTACTGAGGTGATGATGCTATTTTCTCTTCCTCTAAAAGAATATTCATATGTATCCATATATTTATAGCTATATATCTAGAAATATATATTTATTTAGTCATTAATTATATTGTTATACTGTGCTGTCTGTAGGCTTAATCTTACTCATGGGTTAATCTTGTTTTAATCTTGCTCATGACTTTACCTTGCTCATGGTTTAATATTGCTCTAGATTTAATCTTGCTCATGGTTTAATATTGCTCATGGTTTAATCTTGCTCATGGTTTAATCTTGCTTTTGGTTTAATATTGCTCATGGTTTAATCTTGCTCATGATTTAATATTCCTCATGGTTTAATATTGCTCAAGATTTAATCTTGCTCATAGTTTAATATTGCTCATGGTTTAATCTTGCTCATGGTTTAATATTGCTCATGGTTTAATATTGCTCATGTCTTAATCTTGCTCATGGTTTAATCTTGCTTATGGTTTAATATTGCTCATGGTTTAATCTCGCTCATGATTTAATATTCCTCATGGTTTAATATTGCTCAAGATTTAATCTTGCTCATGGTTTAATCTCGTTCATGGTTTAATATTGCTCATGTCTTTATCTCATTCATGTCTTAATATTGCTTATGGTTTATTCTTGTTCATGTCTTAATCTTGCTTATGGTTTAATATTGCTCATGTCTTAATATTGCTCATGGTTTAATCTTGCTCCTGATCAGGATTTAATCTTTGCTTATTCCTGTTCATACTGCTTCATCACTGTGGATGTTTATTTCTTTTTATATAAGTGTCATTTTAACATCACATGTGCGTGGGTGTGAAATTTTCACACTCACATAAAATTACTAACAGAAATGTTTTTTCTAATTTTTTAACCATTTAGTAAAAAACGAATCTTAACCCATTTTTTTCCCTTTTATAAAAAGTAAAAATAAAAAATTAGCTATGAAAGTTAAAAAAAAATGTATAAAACACTAAACAACGAACATACATTATATAATTATTGTACATTGCATTATATAATTATTGTACATTATGGCCAAAACATCTGTGGCCAAACAACCATGGCCGAAACAGCATGACCGAAATGTCCTTGGCCGAAACATCTGTTTACCTATTTACATATATTCCTACATTCAATATCATAAGTTAACTATCATTCTTTTTGATGGAAATTCGTACACTGGATTAATTGAAAAAACAATTTTATGAATATGAAATTTCACACAGAAACAATCCACCATTTGCCAATTTGTGTAATATAACTTCAGACACAGACAAACTGATGAAAATGGGCGTGACAAGGGTGTATCTAATGCTCAGAAAGATAATAAAATCCCAGAAGAGAATAATGATGACCTAGAAGTGCAACCCCGTGATTCAGCATGAGAGTCAAAACCTGTTGACTGATTCCAAACAGTCTCAGCAGTATTTATTTTCCACCCAACAAGGACAAATGTGACACACAGTATTTTTCCACTGTGAGAGGTGTGATGTTTTGCCAAAAACTGTGAACAAGACGTGGAGAATGGGCATGCTTGATCATTGTGAATGTGATGATCACACAGTGCACAAGCTCACTGAATGGCATCTCGCTGCTGACTGAGTAACCCCACAGGAGAGTGTATGTTCATGCCTGTGCAGTAAGGACCTCTCTGGTTGTCAAGTTACATCAAGGTCAAGCAACCGATCCTTGATACTTTCCAGACAGTCTTTGTACAATCTTGAAGAGAAATTCAGTCTGTTATGAGGTGCATCTGTATTTGGACTGGACACTGCCTTGATATAGATGCAAGCAAGTGAACAGGAAAAAAACAAATTTGCATCACAAGATGAATTTTGTGTGGCCATAAAGTGCTGAAATTGGCATCAATGTAAAGACCATTGCAAAAGAGCATCATATTCTTCTGTTCTTATCTTTATGTAAAACATTTTTCCTCCATCATTGATCATCAATTGTCAGTGTCAATCTTTGATCCTCTGAAGAAAAGCTTGACGGCAGCACAGTTATTGCATTGGGCAGTATTTTCGTTAGCCTATTGTTATTCAATAGACAATAGACAGAGATACCTTGGTACAGGGAAATGCAGATGGGTTGTCAAGTATGCTATTTTGATCTGATGGTTAAACACAGACCAAGAGATGACTTTTTGGTTATAGGGCATGCATACTAAATATACCATTTGAAAGACTACCAGTGTCAAGTGAGACATTGTGGAAAGTGCACAAGAAAAATATCCTGGTGTCATTTTTGTCTAAGATTTTGGGATGAGTTGTAGTTGATATTTAGTGTTTTCTTTCTTTTTTCTTTTTGTCTGTTCTCATCTTAATTGTTGTTGTTTTTTTTTAACCTCTGCCAAAGTTTGAAGAGGTATATGTATTCACTCATGTCCACACAATATCTCAATGAATTTCAATGAGATTTTGTTGAAGAGTGGGCCAGGAAGAATTGATTAAATTTGGGGGGTGGATTTTGGACTATTGTTTTAATATATGATTAAAACAATAGTCCAAAATATAGAAAATTGAAACTGTCACAGTTACCTCGCCTGCATTGTGTTGGATATTTCAGTGGGGGTCACAGATTTAACCGCCACAGGTGGTGAAAGATAAACAGGATATTGACTGCAAAGTGTCCAGGATCAGAAATGGATGCATCAGGTGTGCGGGAGTCATAGACAGGATGTCAACTGGGTCCCGACCTGCCTGCAGGTGATGGCTGGAAAACAAGCATGAGCGTTCGAGCCCCATAAAAGCCAAAGAGACACAGGATGCCCAGAGAGAAGAAGACCGCCTAGGCTGGGGGAAGACACAAGGCCAGTTCCCCTGTTGGGAACAGTCTATCGGCCCTCATTACCTCTCTCGCTCTGTTCATATTCCGCCACGACACAATACAACTTATGAAATAAAAATATATCCTCATATTTTTATAAACAAGTTTTGAGTATTTCTTTTCCTCCAAGTTCCGTACTTTCCTCCCGTGGACCAAGAGGGCTATACAACAATTGTAGCTATATATGAACCAATTTCCATGATAAGTACTTATTAGTGTTTCCTATTATTTTGACCAGTTCATTGTCAGGTGCACTTTATTCAAGGACTGTTGCATTGTATTATGAGTTGTTGCAGAACAGCCGTGTGGTTATCTAAATTGTGTCCACCACCTTTTGTTTTTAATGTTTATTTATGTCTAATATCAATTTTCATGTTTTGCTTACTAATTGGATTTTTGATGATATCTTATACATACCAACTCCTTTAGTTTCCCTATTTTCCAGTTGGCTACTTTTTCAGTCATAACAACTTATAGATAGAGATAGTAATCTCCCTTTTCCTTTAATATTTAACTTGTTATAACTGATTTTGTGGTTTTTCACCAGACTATTGATTTCAACTTCTCTTCATGAGGGAACAACAGGTTTTATCTCTACATTCTCTGCTGCGACTATATACATTTGTTTTCTTTTCTTAATTATTTTTGAATAAGACCTAACTTTTGTTAGTGGGCTGCATAGTTACTTCTGAAGAATGATCTGATATTGAACAGTCCACAGACTCTTTATATTTTTACTGAAAAACCTCTGGTACATAGTTAAGTGATGCTACATTAACTCTTTATAGGGCACCCCTAAAAATATTTTAAATATCAAAACAAACTTTTTGTATGTTAAACTAAAGCTAATTACAAGATATTTTCTTTTACAATTTTTCTGAAATTGTTTTGTTTATGGGGGGAAAACCCCTCTGATGAAGTGCCTCACTCAAAAAGTGACCAAAAATGGAAAATATAAAAAAATTAAAGTAGAAAGTTAAATAAAACATAGAATAAAAGAATAACATTCAATATAATGAATAGATACAAAAAATTGATATTGACAAAAAGAATAAAACTGGGTTGATTTTAAAATATTATTGTGCGGGCCCAAAACAGGCTAATTTAATCTGGTGTGGTATGCCTCAAAAGAGTTTCTGTCTTTGTTCAAGCACAAGTGTACTTTGCAAAGCTTGCAGATCACATTGGTACGGATTATATTGTTTTTGTGGCTACAATATTTGCATGTGGCTGATGGGTCCTCAGGTGATCATATATAACCACTTGCCCCATAAAGGGTTAAAATTTATTTTCTAGCAACTGAGAAACATCTTGGTATTATGTTTTAATGTATGGATATAGAAATACACTAGAAATGAACATTTCTAAGTAAAAAAAAACAGATAAATAAAATACTGAAAAAATGTAGGTAATATGGCAATGATTCTAAAGAGTTTATTTGAAAGCTTCTCGCCTTGGTGTTAAAAAGACAGAATAGATAATGAAAAAATACAAACTACAAAGCATTGAAGGAAATTAACAAGATTAAATTCCTTGAGCATCTCACAGCAAGTTGATTTTGTCTGTTTTTATTTGAGATTATGAGATGATGTGCTGTTAACTATGACACAACTTGGTGAAGCTGAATGAGTCAGCACAAACACTATGACAATAATAGCATAGTACCCATAAAAAATGACTTGATTTCTTATGTATAGATCAGCACTTCTGCCTAGGATCTGAGTATAGTATCTGCGTGCTCTGCCCAGGATCATAGAGTTGTTCTCTGGCACATCTGCTTAGGATTAGAGTTTAGTATCTGTGGACTCATTGAAAAGTGTGACGCACAATATGCATTTTATACATGTGGATATTTATTATATAGTCAGAGAAATATTTTAAAGTAAAATATTTCAGAATATAAATCTGTAGACCAGATGTATGTAGTGACGATATCTGTAACGAATGCTCAATACCTGTATAAAGAAGAAATAATCCTTAAGGTGGGCAGAGCGATATATATCTTATGAAAGAAAGAAACACGGATGGGCACGGCCAGTGACAACTTGTTTGGTAAAGTACACAACCAGGGTTTTTATATGCCCCCCCCCCTGTCTCTTTTAGATTTTGACCGTTGGAATATTTTCCTTCCTCATTTCGACGTCTTCAGCAATAATACCATTCAGCATTGTTCTAGTGATGCTGGTGGGTGATAAGGATTTCTCTATGTTTCTGTGAAACTGCTATGTGTTTTTTTATAATTCATTACATATACTATATACATTTAAAATACTATACTTTTAAAGATGTCTATGGGTTTGTGATTTAGAATTTTAATGTTTGACAGGCTTATATGACCTACTTTTTTTTCTAAGCTAAGATTGCCTGTAAATATTTATAGTAACATTAACTAACAACTTCTCTCAGTCCGTCACATTAAGCAATATGTAATCTTTGAGTAGGTGTTGAGGTATTATGTCGGTTTAAGTTTCAAATTGTCTTTATGCCTACAATGCGAAATTACCTCAACTCTCTGATTTAGCAAATTTGTCTTGTCTCTGATTCTTAAAATCCTATATTCTCCCTCTAAACAGATTAGACATTTTTGCCTAAAACTTGTAGGTGGGGCTGTTCTAGTGAGTATTTCCCAACTAATTTAGGATGTGAGCCCTTTTTCCTTTACTTCCCTTATTTCGACAGAGTGCTGCTAAACTTAGTGTGTTTAAAACTCATGGTATGGTTATATGATCTATTCTTCCATTTCGATTTTGAGGCCCCTAGATAATATTTGACTATATTGGGTTCTTCTTTTATATGTATGGTTGCCTAATATATTACGTTTTTGGTCAGACATTGTTTATCTACAGGACATTTTTCAGGGGTCTTACAGTTGCAATCAAGTTGTTTTTTACTAGTTCTATCATTATCAGTGTTTAATAGTTTTCTGTTGTGGGTGCTAATTATTTTGATCATATTGTTAGTGCAGCTATAGCTAATTTTTATAGTGTTTCAATTAAATATTGTGTTAAGTGGGTTACTTTTGGGGTAGTGTTTGTCTACTAGTC
>VCCN01000116.1:1052768-1064702 GCA_006491835.1 Architeuthis dux
AGTTTATGCTAAATTGATCCCTTAGTTGTGGCCAGCAGCATTCAGGCTTGTTTTTTGCCCAACAAAAGGCGAGAGAAGTAACTTATTCCTCGATCACCCCTTTTTTCAATTTTATAATTGATCACCCCCAACATGGCATGCTGCAAAGAGGTGTTGGTCACGTGACGATTTCTATTGTTAATTTGTATGTTTTTAAAAGATTTTTTTTATTCCAATCTTCATTTATATTTTCCTTGTTCATTAATTTTAGCTTCCTTTATTTCTCTTTCTCTCCTCTTCTCTGTCTCTTCTTCCCCCTCAGTGTATCCTTCAACATTTCATTCTCTCTTATCATCAATTATCTTTCTCTTTTTTTCCTTCCTTCCTTCGACTCTCTTGTCCTACACAACCACTCCTCCCAAATCCCCAATATATCACTGCACTTTGCTGCATGAAGGGAAAAATTGTGAGATGAGCCTGAACAAACAATACAAGTGAGAGATTCATCAGCCTCGCTCTGAGTGGCTAAACAGTAGGCGCCGTGGCACAGTGCCAAACATTTCCTGATCATTTCTTTAATTCATCCTGATTCCTCCAAGAGCATTGTGCATCCTTCTTCTGCCCCCTGCCCTCGTCTGATTTGGTCTTACCCTCAACCACCCAGGTCTTCTCCGATTGGCACCACCCCATTCACTTTTTATTTTTATTCTACTTCTGATATTTCTTCTTCCTCTCCAATGGATAAGAAACCTGGAGTAGGGAAAGAAAGTGAGAGAAAAAGAAATGGAGAGAGAGAGAGAGAACAGTAGAAAGATAAGGGAGAAAGAGAAAGAAAGTGGTGGAGAGTGAAAAGGAAATAAAAAGTGAGAAAAGGAGTGGAGGAGGAAGCACAAAGAGAGAGAGAGAGAGAGAGAGAGAGAGAGAGAGAGAGAGAGAGAGAGAGAGAGAGAGAGAGAGAGAGAGAGAGAGAGAGAGAGAGAGAGTAAGAATGAGCAAGCGAAGGAAAGAAAGGAGAACAGAAAAGAGTGGATCAGAAAAATAGAGAGAAAGAGAGTGGATCAAGGAGAGAATAAGAGAGAAAAGTGAGGGAGTAAGAGATAGCAATGAGTGGAGAAAGAGAGAGAGAATTAATGAGAGAGAGTAAGAATGAGCAAGCAAAGGAAAGAAAGGAGAACAGAAAGAGTGGATCAGAAAAATAGAGAGAAAGAGAGTGGATCAAGGAGAGAATAAGAGAGAAAAGTGAGGGAGTAAGAGATAGCAATGAGTGGAGAAAGAGAGAGAGAATTAATGAGAGAGAGAAAATAAAAGTGGTGAGAGAGAGAGAATGAAAGTGTAAAAGACTATTGAGGCAAACAGAGAGAGAGAGAGAGAGAGAGATGGAGAGAGGGAGAGAGAGAGAACAAACTAAGTAAAAACCATGACTAAAAACAGATTTCTTTTGTGAATAGTGAATAGTGTAACTAAATTAACGTTATACCATTTGCTCCCTGTTGGTTGGTCAGATGTTTCTTCTTTAAATAATATGGTATCCTCCATTTTATGACAGTTCACTTTACACCACTTCACTTTTATGAAAGAACTCAAGTTGCCATAGTTTGGAACTGTGTCTGTGAGCATCTGTGCTTTATTAATCACTGCTACACACAGCAGACCGATTTAAACACTGTTGATGGGTTTAGTTGTTAGTTAGGTTATTCATGTGTTCTGACTTTTATATGTATCTATGTACCCAGACTTCACCCAACCCTAACCGTTAATAGTAGAAACTTCAAATTTGACAAACATACTCCCCTGAATGAGTAGGGAAAATGTTTTTTGAAAATCCCCCCCATAATAGGTTTTTAGTGGGGGTTCAATTTGCAATGTAAGCTTATCCTAAATTGATTCCTTAGTTCATGTCCAGCAGCATTCATGTTTGTTTTTTGAAAATTCAGACTTTTTTTAGTGATCACTTCCCAACAAAATGTGAGAGAAGTAACTTATTCATTGATCTCCAATTTTTTTGATTGATCACCCCAACACAGCATACTGCTTAAAGACATTGGTTATGTGATGATTCTTACTATTGAGTGACCAACTAGACCCGTCTTTTTTTTATTGTTTTTTAAAAAAAATTAGAATTTATGATTCAAACCTTACTGGTAGCATTTTCATCAAGATAACTTAATTTTACCACCACCACTGCTAATTTTATGGTGTAAAAGGAAGCATATATGGGTGGTGATTCATAATTTCCCTTGGAATACTAGTCTCAATTTATTTTGTGCATCCGTTAGCAAGATGTGTCTATATAAGGCCAATTCCCATAAGAAAATAGTTTCCTTTGTTTTTCACCTGAACGTTCTCTTTTTTGGTATTAGAAAAGCCAAAGAGAGCTTATAAGTGTGTTAAGCATGATGTAAAACTGGCAGACATAGAAGGTTACTTTTTGGTCATGCGAATCCGGAAAGAATTTCCCCATATAAATTAATGGTAATTGCTTCTTTGGTTTACTCCATTTTGGCTTACAAAAGGTTTTTATTGGAACGCTCTACTTTCGGAGAGCAGGGGAAACTGTATTTCTCATTTTATTGACTGGCTTTATTTTCATATTTTCCTCCATGTTTGGACCAGATATTTACAATTGGAATATCATTGGAATATCATTGGAATATCATTAAAATGCCCTTTTTTTGTAGCAGTATTTGATATTATGAAACTGCAAATTTACATCTTTTTGTCCAGATTTTGAACACTTTGTAATTATAAAAACTCAAAAAAATGAATTCATATTGAACACTTTGTAATCATAAAAACTCAAAAAATGAATTCATATTGAACACTTTGTAATCATAAAAACTCAAAAAATGAATTCATATTGAACACTTTGTAATTATAAAAAATTAGTGAGGACACTATCAAGAACTTTCAGTTTATTTTAGCAAGAGTGTATGGTCAAAATAATTAGCTTAATAAATGACTTCAGAAGAATATTACCATCTCTTTGATTTTCTTTCTAAAAAGTTCCTCCTTGATTTTGACCCTAAAAGGTAAAAAAAAATACACCCCGATTTTGAACCCTAAAAAGGAAAAAAACCTACACCAAGATTTTGACCACTTAAAAGGGAAAAACAGTTACCCCTATCTTCTGACCTCTAAGAGAGAAAAGAAATTCCCCCCACCTCGATTTTGAAAATTAAGAGGCCAAAAAAATCCCATAATTTTGACCCCTACAAGGAAAAAAAGTTCCTACACGATTTTGACCACTAAAAGGAAAAAAAGTCCCCCCTTGATTTTGACCCCTAAAACAGAGAAAAACACCACGATTTTAACTACTAAAAGAGGAGAAAAAAAAACTCCCCTCCCGATTTTTAAACGGGAAAAAAGCTCCTCCTCAATTTTAACCCCTAAAAGGGAAAAAAAATGTTCCCTCTCACTTTTGACCCCATAAAGATAATAAATGTTTCCATAAAAAAAAAGCAGCCCTACGTGATTACCTTTTTTTCCGCTGCTAATAAAAACATTCTCTCTTTCTCTCCTGTACATATAAATGTTCTCTCTCTTTCTCTCTCTCATGCATATGATCATTCTCTCTCTCTCTCTCTCTCTCTCTCTCGCTCTCTCAACACTTTTTCAAATTATTTCACATTATTTCTGAACACTTACAAACGCTTTCTACGTCACAACTACGTCATAGCTGCTGTACACAAATTAAATGTACAGTTTAGTATAGTATTTACATTGTAAATTGGAACCCCCACTAGAAACTCGATAGTGCTAGAATTTAAAAAAAATGCTCAATGCAGAGCTTAAGTCAATATCTATGCAAAAAATCACTGCTGATCCAAACAACTTCGAATGCGACACTTGTGTGTTGACTAATATATCTGGCGAATGTCAACTTCGTACAATAGCCAGTTGTTGAGTAATTGCAGTGCATACACACACGCACAGACAGATTTCTTCAATTGTAGTTAGATGTATTCACATATAAGCAGGAAGAAAATATCATTTAGGATGATGTGAATAAATAATATTGAAATGTTAAAAAATCATTCTTGACACTTGTTTGCTAAGAAAATTTTGATTACCTACTCACATGTTGCCCATATCTATGTTGATGTATCATAAAATCAAGATTATTTTATCCATGTTTTCATTTTAAATGAGATGTAGATGTTAGGTCTTGAAAAATTACAAAATCGATCCTTCCGGTAAGCTTAAAGGTTTTGGTGATGGTGTTATTAATTCAGACAGAGACACAAGCAATATATTTGTTTGTTCAACCGAAAAAATAAATAAAGGGAGACAACCCATATTTTTTTTGCACTACTTAATATTGATGGAAGCTTTTTTAAAATATTTACACTTGTTTCAGGTGACTGATAACCACTCAGAAAGAAAAAAAAAAAGAAATGGTGGAGAAAATTACTCTGTTGGATTTAAAGAGGTCAGTGTTGATGGATAACTGACTTTTTTTTCTTGAAAATAAAAGAGCTTAAAAAAATTTCAGAAGAATATCATTCTTATTGAGAGATCGCTTTATTCTTTTTGAAGTGTCAAGAGTTTTAAAAAAAGACCCAAAGAAAATTGTAAATTAAGGCATTGTCCATGAGGGACCAGCTCCCATGATATGGGATGCAAGTTCAAGTCTCATTGGAAGCTGTTTCTCTATTCTGACTCACACTGCTTATTTTAATAGTTTGGAGGTCGGGTATTTGACCTAGAAATATGGGACATCCGGGAGTTAATCCATGTTTATAAAAACATCCAGAAATATCTAGAATTTAAGGAAGTTTAGCATCCCAAATTAAACATCTAGAATATAGGGAATGGCAATAATAATAAGAAGAGACTTGTTGAAAATTGATTGTGAAAATATTTCATCTTAGAATTCAAGTAATTTAAAAGCTTTTCTCCCTTTTAATTCTCATAATCATTATCATAATCATTAACAATAAACTATGAAAATGAAAAATATTGAAAAATTAAAATTAACATTTTTATGAACATATATGGATTGGTGTATGTCTTCTGATGTACATGTTATGGCTATTTAGGCCATTTTTAATGAGTCACTGCATATTCACTGACAACAATTCACCAACAGCAAAATTCATTTTTTTGCGAATAATAGGATAAATATTTCTTACAATAAAAATAATTCTTATACAAGTTTTTAACTTTTTTTCTCGTCACGTAACGCTTTTTCGTCAAAAGTTTGAGAAGTACATAAATAGATGAAAACAGCATGGGTCCTCCAATGAAGATTGCTAAATCTTTAATATATTTTTGTTCCAGTAAATTCTTTTTAATTCTTAACCTTTTTGTAATTTTAAAGATCTCGGTAAATATGTATGTCGGTGAATTGTATCTCGATGAATTTTACATCTTGATAAATGTCAGTAATTTGCTGACTGTGAATTATTAACAGTGAATTGTTGTCGGTGAATATGCCGACTCCCATTTTAAACATCTTAACTGTCCTATAACTTATTAAAATTCATTTATTTTTTGTTTTTAACTCACTCTGTTTTTGCTTCTACCCAACCCTTCTCTTCCTCTTTACATTTCTCTTTACATTTCTCTCTCCTTAAACAATTCTTTTCCTCTTTCTGTTTCTCTCCTACCACTACCACTAACTCCTCTTCCTCATCCTCTTTTGACTCCTCCTTTTCATCTGTTGGTTGGTTGGGTGAGTTCTTTCTTTCTTTTGTCCCTCTCTTTCTTTCTTTCTTTCTTTCTTTCTTTCCTTCTTTCTTTCATATATTTTCAATGACTCTTCATGCTTTCTATTCCCCCATAAGTCTTTTTCTGCTACTCCTACTTAATTTCCCCTCTTCTTCCTTCTCTCCTCCTTTTAGTCTCTCTTTGCTATTCTGAATTTTCTTTCAACTACTGCACCTCACTTTCTCTTCCCCTTATCTCTTTTCCCTTTTCTCTCTATCTTCTCTATCCCTTTTTATCTCCCTCTTTTTGTCCTTCTCTTCTGTTTCCTCTTGAAGCCAGTTTGTTTTCAAACAAAAAAAATACAAAATAAACTAGAATATCTTCAGTGTTAGGGGTGATCAATTAAAATGTTGGACTGTGATCACAAAAAATGTCTGAATTTTCAAAAAACAAGCAAAGCTTACATTGAAAATTGAACCGCCCCACTAAAAACATATTTTGGAGGGGAATTTTAAAAACCCCTAAAAAGCACCTTCCCTACACATTGAGGGGAGTGTGGGTACAAAATTTCAAGTTTCTACTATGAACGGTTAGGGCTGGGCAAAGTCCAGATGGATAGATAAATAAGATTGAACCAACAGCCCAAATCTTTAATTGATCACCCCCAACACAGCATATATGGGTTGCAGTGATTCATAATTTCCCTTGGAATGCTAGTTATTCTTATTTCTAGCATTTCAGGGCCATTGTCCAAATATGCCTTTTTTAAATATTCTAATTAATGGTTTGAATCTGTTTTTATTATGAATCACCACCACCCATATATTCTGTTGGGGGTGATCAATTAAAAAGTTGGCAAAAGGGGTGATCAGTGAATACAAAATAGGCTAGAATTCCAAGGGAAATTATGAATCACTGCCACCAATATCTGCTGTGTTGGGGGTGATCAATTAAAAAGTTAGACTGTGATCACTAAAAAATATCCGAATTTTCAAAAAACAAGTGGACAAAGCTTACATTGAAAATTGACCCCCCCCCCCAACTTCTCACACCTTTTGCTGAACGGACTGAATTTTCAAAACAGGCATGAATGCTGCTGGATACAAACTAGTGACCAATTCCATTGTAAATTGAAACTCATTGAGGAGAGTGTGTGCACAAAATTTCAAGTTTCTACTATGGTTAGGACTAGGCAAAGTCCAGATTCATAGATAGATACATAGATACATATAAATGTCAGAATCATGAATAACCTAAACTCAGCAATAGTGATTAAACTGGTCTGTTGTGGGTAGCAGTGATTAATAAAAACTAACACAAACAGACACTTGTCTATATTTGATATCTAGTAGACCCATCTACTAGTATACAAGTATCCGGAAAGTATCCAACCATTTAATATTAGCAAGAAATAGCTAATGGCGCCTTAGTCCACTTCAAAGCACTCCCCTTGGGATCTCACACACTTATCCCAGTGTCCCTTCCACTTTTCAAAACAGTCTGCAAAGTCCTCTTTCAAGATTGTCAATAATCTGCCTTGACACATCCTACTTAATCTCGTCCATGGTCTGAAATCTCCTCCCATTCAACAGTGAAAAGTCGCAGGGAGCAAAATCTGGACTGTAGGTGAGCTGACAGACCTGGGTGATGTAATGTTTTGACAAAATCCCCTGCATGAGAAGACAAGAATGGGAAGGCTCAGTTATCATGAATGTGATGGTCACACAGTAAATAAGCTCATTCAATGGCGTCTCAGTGCCAACTGAGTAACCCCCATGGAAGATTGTCTATTCACCCAAGTCTAGTAAGGTCCCCTCTGATTATTATTTACATCAAGGTCGTGCAACTGGTTCTCGAGATATGCAAAATAGCTGGACATTTTCCGAACAGATTTCATACAGTTAAACTGTTCTCCATGATAAAATAATAGAACTGGACGAGATGAGGTTCACTCTTCAAATTTCATTCCTAATCTTGGTCATGCATGTAAAATCTTTAAAATCTACCACTTTTACAACCAATTTATCAACAAGTCACTTATTCAGTCATTTACTCATTGATGAACAGATAGATAAGATGAATGTACAATCATTTTCAACATTCTCAGTCAGTGGGTCAATCAGTCAGTTGGTCGATTGGTCAATCAATGGGACAATTGATTTTTGATTGATTACTTCCTGCATTATATCTTCTGCACCCTCAAGGGTTTAACATGCACTCAGTCATTTTTCCAATTGGCAATCTTTACATAGAATCGACTCTCAAACACAGCATTTGTGATGAAGGTCAGTCTCTTAAAAGCCAAAGAATACTTCCAGGGCAGTTTAGCTGCTTTACTAACAAGATCTGTGGAAATTAAGCAGTGCATTTTCGCATTTAGGAATATTTGCTGAAAACCCAACAGTTTTTTTTTTTTTAGCATTTTCAGCTAGTTCCAGAAGAAGGCCTAAATGGTGTCTTGGCTCCAATATCAGATCAAAACTGTTGTTTTTTAGCATTTTCAACTAGTTCCAGCAGAAAGCCAAATGGTGTCTTGGCTCCAATAAGAGATCAAAACTGTTGTTTTTTTAGCATTTTCAACTAGTTCCAGCAGAAAGCCTAAATGGTGCCTTGACTCCAATAAGAGATCAAAACTGTTTTTTTAAGCATTACCATAATTCAATACTTCTGGTTACAATGCTATGTTTCGGCTACTTAGAAGTCACATACAGATAAATGAATAACAGACTTTTAGTATTAGATAGGTAGATAGATAGATAGATGGAAATCAAATCATTGTTAATGGGGGTGAGTGTGAATGCAGTACCCACAATATTATTATTCAGTTGCAAATCACCCAGATTTATTTTTGCATTTGGTGAATTATAGTAGGATATATTACTCAGTAGAACACGCAGCAGTCTTCAACGCAATGCGTGAACAAGGCGTAAATGAGAATTATGACATTTCCATGACGTCGGAAGCATCCAACGAACTACAAAATATGCTAACCGATCTAAACAGGGAGAGTAAAAAAGTAGATAGGAAAAGATCAACATGGATCTGAGAAATGACTAGAGTGAAGCATATTACATAACTAATTAAGCAGCAAAAATGGAGATGGGCTGGCCACCTAGCAAGAAGACATGACAATAGATGGAGGGACGAGATAGAAAAGTTTGCCAGTAAGACTTGGCAGAGGTGAGCACAAGATAGGTTGTCATGGAAGAAGATGGGAAAGGCCTTTGTCCAGCAGTGGACTTATAATGGCTGATGATGATGAGATTGAAGTATAATATGAAGTAGTAGGTTGATGCAAAAGATTCCATCATTTTTTGACAATTTCTTTGTCTTTATTTCCAGTAAGAAGTCACCAAAACCATATCTAGATAAAAATATATATTAAATATACTCTCTGAATTGTATAGTTCCAGGTTCCCAGTGGGCAAGATGCTGCTCCGATAAGCCAAAATCTGGAATGCCAAAGATTTAATAAAGTCAACTTTGGGCCATATTTCTGGAAAACTTGGTGTAAAACAAACATGCAATATCTTCACCTTGTTCACCTTACAACTGGAGCCTGCCTAAAATAGCTGCATACTTCTCACCTGTACCAGAGGATAGTATTTGAGCCCAGGTACAAGTCAAGATTCTGAAAGCTGATTTTCTAGGCACATAGGCCCTCCCCACTTGGAAGATTGGCATAACACAATCTTCCTACTCCGTTTACCACGATATGGCCTTGTGCCATATTAAGCTAAGCTCAGTGAAAAAGTGCTGATTTTCTAGGTATGCAGGCTATTTTCACTTGAAAGATTAATGTAAAACAATCTTCCTTTCCTCTTTACCTCACCATCAAATATTGATCCTGTACACAGTTTCAGGTCACTTAAGATTTTGGGTAAAAAAGAGAGAACTAGCATTCCAAGGGAAATTATGAATCACCACCATCCATATATACTGTGTTGGGGGTGATCAATAAACAATGTTTGAATTTTCAAACTAGTGACCAATTTAGCATAAGCTTACATTGGAAATATTCTTTTTGTTTTTTGAAAATTCCAATCCAAAATAGGGTTTAAGTGAGGGGCACTTAAACCCTATTTTGGATTGGAATTTTCAAAAAACGAAAAGAATATTTTCCCTAATCATTGAGGGGAGTGTGTGTACAAAATTTCAAGTTTCTACTATGAATGGTTAGGGCTGGGCGAAGTCCAGATGGATACATAGATAAAATTGAACCCCCCTCTAAGAACCTATTTAGGGGGGGAATTTTCAAAAAAACAATGCGGGGAGTGTGTGTGCAAAATTTCAAGTTTTTACTATTAGCAGTTAGTGATGGGCAAAATCCAGATACATAGATAGATATATATATAGATAGATAGATAGATAGATAGATAAATAGATACATATAAATATGTGAACGCATGTATGACCTAAACATTTGGTAGAGGTGAATAACTAAATCTTTGGTAGCAGTGATTAACTAAACCCCTCACTAAAACCCTATTTTTGAGGGGAATTTCCCCTAATCATTGAGGGGAGTGTGTGTACAAAATCTCAAGCTTTTACTATGAACGGTTAGGGCTGGGCAAAATCCGGATACATAGATAGATAGATAGATAGATAGATAGATAAATAGATAGATACATATATATAAATGTGTGAACACATGAATAACCTAAACCTTTGGTAGCTGTGATTAAATATTTGTTTGAATATCTTGGGATACAGCAAAAAATCAAATAGAAAATAAGAATTTCCTTAAAAAACTTGTTTGGCAATAGGTAATTGTTATACTGTTGTTAATGTGCCTAAAACTGCAAATAAACATTGGTTAGTAAGCTATTTGGTTGTTTGGAAAATAATGGCCAATTTTATTATACCATTTTAGTCATGTTGCAGTATCAGATATATACTAGCATAGTACCTGTATGTAATTATTTATGTATGGATCGACACTTCTGCCTAGTATCAGAGTATCTGTGAGCTCTGCCTAGGATCAAAGTGTTGCTCCCCAGGACTCTGCCTAGGATCGGAGTATAGTATCTGTGTGCTTATTAATAAGTGTTACACACCCAAAGATATATATATATATACAAACTCTGCTCCTACTTCCTTGTATAATTCTACTATACATTTTGGAGGCATGTAAGTCTTGTCAGTTTAGTGCAGGTGGTCACACACCAGGCTAGAAATCACCTGATAGCGAGTTCAAATCTCGGTAGTGAAATGCTGATTTTATATGTCAGTTTACTCCTCTATTTTTGATGAGGATTGTTCTTGTTCTTGTTACATAGGAAAGTAAAGTCAACTCTGACTTTGTCCTGGAGATTGATAATATGGATACACATTGCGTTTTATATATGTAGATTGTATCTATAATATTTCTCTAGTCGACATATATTTTATACAATTAATTATTGTTCTATAGATTTACAATGTTTTTTCTATCACAGATAATAATTTGTGTGAAATAAGGCTAATATTAGTCACTCAAAGGAGTTGACTTTTCCTCAGTGGTGGAGTGCAGTGGAAACGCATGGGAACAGTGTCCCCTTATTTTTGGCGGGAGGGGGAACAGTGTTCCCTCACTATCTATATACTACTAAAATTCTCTATTTGAACAATTCACTGATAAAAAAAAGTATCCTGTATAACTTCCAAATACACATCCCATGTGTCTGCAAAACGTCTCTGAAATTGGTTAAGTTTTCTCCTCTTATAGCCCCCCCCCCTCCGGAGTTGGCAGCCCTGCATTTCCACTCTACTTCTTATAGCGCTACACCACTGCTTCTCCTTCATGATAATGGTCAGCCACACTCCTCCATGATAATGCTCAGCCACACTCCTCCATGATAATGCTCAGCCACACTCCTCCATGATAATGGTCAGCCACACTCCTCCATGATAATGGTCAGCCACACTCCTCCATGATAATGCTCAGCCACACTCCTCCATGATAATGCTCAGTCACATGTTGCATAAATAACACTTCAAAAGCTCAATGCACTGAGTTCTGAAGCTTTGCCTCATCCTCCTAATTATCCAGATCTGTTACCAACTGATCACCATTTGTTTACACAACTTTTTAAAGTAATATAAAAGGCTTGCTAACAGGAAGATACAGAAAATGCCTTCAAGGAATTTTTAGAATATAGGTCCCAAGAACTCTATTTATGTCCCCAAGAACTCTATTGTAAAAGCATAAAAGATCTTATTTTTTGTTAGAGTTGAATACATTTATTTTAATCATGGATAATGTTATCAATAAATAATAATTTCAGGTCAATAAATTTCATATTAATTTTTTTATTATGTAAAGTT
>VCCN01000116.1:1120155-1135441 GCA_006491835.1 Architeuthis dux
ACTGGTGGATTGGTAATCTGCCAATAATTTGAGTAAAGTTACAAAAGAAAATGAAAAGATTTAGTTAGTGATTTATTTTAGTCAACTGAATGTAAACATTCTGATCACAGAATATTTAATTGTAATTCATCCAAAAATAAATTCAATTGTAAGTTATGATTTATGATTCCCAATCTTCTTCAAGTGCCTGTGCAGTAGCTCACACATGAGGTTGACAATCATAACATTGTAGATATCAACCAACCTTCTATCCAATAGACATAATCTATTGCAGTTTAATAATAACAAGTCTGGCTGCTGCAGGGCCAAACTCCACACCTACTTCTATTTCAACTGAAGATGATTACTGAAACTTTTGTCAGTTTGGCTCAGTTGGTAAGAGTGCTTCCTAGCAATCACTTGGTCATGATTTCAAATCATAGTAGGGAAATGTTAATTTTATATATAGGTTTGTTTTAACGTGATGTGATAGACAAACAGTGAAGAGTTTACCACCCTAAATTTAGTGAGGGTTGTTCTTCTTGTTGTTCAACTCCAACTCGGACTGGAGTTTGATGATTCCTCATCTCTGTTCATGTTTCATCTCAATTACAGCTTTGCTTCTTAACTGGCAGTGGAAACTCTATGTAAGATATTTGCAAGAAAGATATAAAGAAAAATGGCAGAAATAGGAGATAATAAGTGAAAAGTATGAAGCAAAAATTGATGAATGAAAAATGAGAAGGAAATTGAATGGAAAGGAGATTTGAGAAGGAATTGTGGAGTTATTGAATGAGAAGAAGGAGAAACAGGAGGGAAGCAAGGATCATAAAAAATGGGATCGGAATTGGAGTAAAAAGAATTAAAGAGTGACAGGATGAAAAGAGGGAAAGAAATATAAAAGTGAAAGTGAAAGTGAAAGTATCCACTGAACTGCTGCTACTAATAATACAAAATAGCCAACCTAGAGCAATGTTGCCTTTTTCACCTTCAAAGTACTCCCCCTGAGACCTCACACACTTATCCTAATGTCCCTTCACTTTTCAAAAAAGGCTGCAAAGTCCTCTTTCTGGATCACCATCAGCTGCCTCGTTAGGTACTCCTTAATCTTGTCTACAGTCTGAAATTTGTGTACAAAAACCAGAAAATCACATGTGTTAATGTGAGTGGAGTTACTATCCTTGGACTGACATGCAGAAGAGAGCTGACAGAGATTATGATTGAGTTTAGATGACAGAGAAGTGAGTCTCATAGAAACTTTTACAGCAGCGAGCCAAATCTGGACTGTAAGAAGACTGACAGACATGGATGATGCCATGTTTTGCCAAAAACCCTGCATGAGACATGAAAAATGAACAGGCTTGGTCATTGTGAATGTGACGGTCACACAGTACACAAGCTCACTCAAGGGCATCTTACTGCCAACTGAGTAACCCCATGGGAAAGTGTCTGTTCACACATGTGCAGTGAGGTTCTCTTGGTTTCCAAGTTACATCAAGGCTGTTCTTGAGATGTTCAAAATGGGTGAATACTTTACTGACAGACCTCATAGAAAGGAAGGAAGAAACAAAGAAGGGAAGAAAGAAGAAGAAAGCAAGAAGAAAACAAAGAAGAAAACAAGAACTAAACAAAAAATATGTAATAATTACATTCTGTAATTCCGAGATGAGTCATTATCATTACAACAGTTGTTTGGACTACTGCTCTCATTCTTTTTGTTGCTACAACAATCTTTTGGCTGATCTCTTCTATGGCTTTCTTCAGGTGTATAATCTAAATGGGACCTTTGGCCCTAATAAGAGACCAAACCTGTTTATTAGGGATACCTTAATTCAATACCTCTGGCTACAATGCACCATTTTGGCTACATAGAAGTCGCATACTGATAAACGGAATCAGGCATTTAATATTATATAGATGGATAGATACATTGTTTAAGGGGGAGAGGGTGAATGCAGACCCCACAATATTATTTTTTTTAAAAATCTTCAAAAACATTTGGTGACCATAACTCTAGCCATCCTTGAGTTATGCTAACACAGATGTATGGACAGACATTTGGTGAATTAAAGTAACTTTTGGGATAAGCGTGAAAACAGCCGGACAAAAAATAAGAGACCAATTTACCATAAAACTTATGGAATTTTGAAAAAATAACTCACTGAAATCATGCTCTGTGGTCCCATTAGCACACATAAATAATTTCATGGGGATCTGTTATGTGGTTCCTGAGTTATGCTAACACAGACAGACGGACAGACATTTGATTAATTTAAGTAATAGTGAATTTTTAGGTAGTTGTGAATGCGTCCGGACTAAGGCTAACCCTATATGTTATAGGGTTAGCCTTGGTCCGGACACTTAATAAGGGACTAATTCAGCATAATTCTTACATCTAAATCTTAATTATTATCCAGAAGAGTACAAATGCAGACCCCACATTATTATTTTTAAAAAAAGGTTTTCAAAGATGAATATGCCAAAAACATGATTAGTAACCACAGAAAAAAATTGGTGGCCATAGCTCTATCCATCCTGAGTTATGGTAAAACAGGACCAATTTAGCATGATACTTAAATTGTAAATATTGAAAAGTTTTAGAATTTTCAAAAACTAACTTGCTAAAAACATCCTGCAGGGTTCCTCTAGTGCACACAAAAGATTACATGGGGATATGTTATGTGGTTCTTGAGTTTTGTGATGACAGACTGACTGGCGGACAGATATTTGGTGAATTAAAAAAGCATCCTGTCTCTTAAGAGACAACTCCCATTGGAGTATGGTGTTAGCTTAGTGATCCTTGCAAGTTTCAAGTCTGTTCGAGACCAGGACTTTATTCCTACAGGTTTTTATGACCACCCCCTTGGCAGGATGCAAGTCCACTGAAGGGATACCTCCACCCTAATCACACAGCTTAGAGTGTACTCAATTAGCTGCTGAGTGCACAGGGAAATTTGTACTAATGAAGAGTTTTCCACACTCTTAGCTCATACCAGGAATTGAACCATGACCTTCTGCATGTGAGGCAGACATGCTAACCTTTACACTATCCGAGTAGACATTTGGTGAATTAAAGTAATAGCAAATTTTTAGGTAAGAGTGAATGCAACCAGACACAAATAAAGGACCAATTTAGCATGAATTTACATTGTAAATATAATCCCCCTACTAAAAAATTATTTGGGGGCAATTTCAAAAGCTAACATGCTTAAGACCGGCTCTGGGGTTCCATTAGTAACCACAGAAAAATTGGTGGCTATAGCTCTGGCCATTCTTGAGTTTTGCAATGATGGATGGACAGAGATTACTAAGATTGTACATCTTACAGAGTCTTTAGAATGGATTGACCAAAATGGTATTGTAACAATGAAAGCAACAAAAAAGAATGCGATCAATAATCTGAACAAGTCTTGGAATTGGTAATAATTATTTAGGGTTATTTATGGAGGTGCGGGTGGCCTAATGGCTAGCAGCACATAATGGAATCGAAGAACTGGGTTCAAACTCCGGCTGAGTTTGCATTCACTTCACATTAATGTCCTTGGGAAAGGCATGAGCCCATCTCTTCTCAACTCAATTATGGGTAAATAGCAGAGCAGCCTGGGCTCTTCAGTCTTTGTTGGCATCCAGGAAAGTCCAACCCCTTGTCCAGCTTTGTGAGGGGCTGGCAAATGGACACAGTAGGGAATGTGTTCCTGAAATGTATAGTTAACAGGGATCTGGTGAAGCTTCAATGGGCCTAGCAAGCCAGTAGTGGATTATAATAAATAGCCCAAGTAAAATAAAAGAGAATAAAAACAGATGGACAAAATAACGCAACTGCAGTCTCTACCTCCCTAAGACACCTCAAGTACAAAAAACTATTTCCATCATGTGATTCTAGAGTCTATTTGAGTGGAGAGTGCTGTGACCTTTTTGCAGAGTTGGCAGTTGGAATCACGCTAGAGATAACAAAGCTATTGCATTAAAATAATAGGACATTATTTTATTAGTTAGATCAATTGAATAAGTTGGGTATAAGTCAGATGGTACCAACACCCATTGAACAAAAAATGTATATATGGTAGGAAGGGATATATAAATAAATTGCACAACAAAACATCTCCTCTCCATGACTTCACATTCCAGAAGAAAAAACACATAGTAAATAGGAATGAATTAAATACATTCTAAGGTGAAAAATAAAAAAAATAAAGGAGTAGAAGAATAATAAAAGTGAAAAATTGATGTAAATGAATAAATAATTTGAGAGAAGTGACAAAGAAAGAGACTCGAAAGATAATAAAACAAAGATGAAAAAAAAAGAAAAACAGGTAAATAGCCATGAATAATAAAGGAATGAAGGAAGAAAGAGAAAATATTTAATAATGAAAAATAAGAATTAACAAGGAAAGAAAGAAAGAAAGCAAGAAGAAAGAAGGAACAAAAGAAAGGAAGAGTATCAATCTTTAAATCATTGTTAGCAGAAGAAAAAAAAGATAAAATGCCAGAATATAAAATGGGAAGCAAAAATAAGCAAAACACCAAAATAAAAAATGGACAAAAGCAAAAATGTCAGAAAAATGTCTTTAAACAATTAAAGTAAAAAAACAAAAAACAATTTAGAATATTATAAAGAAAACTGCCAAAATGCAAATATCATAAGAAAAAAATTGTGAATAGAATAAAAAACAAAACATTA
This sequence comes from Architeuthis dux, assembly GCA_006491835.1. Lineage (NCBI taxonomy): Eukaryota > Metazoa > Mollusca > Cephalopoda > Oegopsida > Architeuthidae > Architeuthis > Architeuthis dux. The sequence goes on from VCCN01000116.1 coordinate 1,124,816, forward strand.
GAACAAAGGGAGATAAATAAAACAGTCTTAAGGACTTATAGTCAAATTAGAGTCAAGTTATCATATTATTTATTTAGGCACCTAATCCCTGTCAGTATAAGAAAAAAAATATCTACCATTAAATTTGGATGTGTACAAAATGCGAGGAAATATATACACAAAAAAAGTTGAGAATAACAAAGAAAAAACTTTTTAAAATCCTTTTGTAAAGACAACTTGGAATCGGGTGATAGAAAAAAATTTTTAAAGAGAAGTAAATGGATAGAAGCTTTGATAATAATGTTAAACAGATGGGGACAGACTGTGTTGATATAAAAAGGGGACTAAACAGCCAAATTGAGATAGATGAAAACATACATGCATATATAGATAGATACATACATAAATACTGAATGAATGAACGAATGGCTTGGCTTCACAAACAAAGATTTTGGGGGGAGTATTCCACAGCAGAAGGACCATAGATGGCGGGGACTGTGTGTGAAACAACACACCAGTCTGAGCAGTGCGACTTGCCCAGGGCCTACCCCACCCTTTAAACCAAGGGTTCGAATTCTATGGGCCACCGGAGTGGCACGAGTAGGATCATAGCCTATAGGTCGTAGGTTTGACAGGAGTGTCCTTCTCCTGGCAGATGCCTGAGCTAGCTATGGGAGTCTGCCGCCCTTTGCAGGGATGTTCTGACAGTAAAGTTGACCCATGATTAGACCACAGGATGTGAACATTCCATAGTTGGTGGATGCCTGAGCTGGCTATAGAGTTCTACCAACCCTTTGAAGAAATATGTATATGTAGATACGTTGACAAAAAAGAGAGACAGATCTGAAAACTTTTTCTGATATGTTTCTGATATATCTTGTCAAGATCAGTGGTGGAAATGGGGGTGGTATGCAGAGATATAGTGTATACCTACTTTTCAATTATATGGTGTCAAAACGGCCCTGAAATTGGCCATATTTAAAAAGATTATCCCTGATAGACCCCTCTGTGATTCCTGAGCATAAATCCTAGATACAACCTTACTGTATACCTAGTTCCCAAAACCTTTTTCCATCACTGGTCAACTTTGTGAAAGTCTGTAAATAGGTCTATCAATCTACCCCAATATAACAAGACAGGCTGCTGCAGGGTCAAATTCCACTCTATTCCTATTCCGACTGAAGATTATTACTGCAGTAAGGAAATATTAATTTCATAAATGTATTTATTTATTCGAATGAAATAAGCCCTTGCGTATTTCTAACATAAACTTTCGCAAATATATAAAACTTGCCAATTTAGCTCAGTCAGCAAGAGGCTAAATTGGCAAGCCTACCAATCAGTTGGTCTTCATTTCAAATTTTTACATATCCCCTAAATTTGGTGAGAATTGTTCTTGTTATGGTAGAAAAACAAAAAAGTTTGACAATAACTTTTTGTGACAAGCTAGCTCATGGGAACATGAAGAGGCAACAGAAGCAAATGACAAAATAATGACCCATATAGATGTTGACATACCTCAAAATTATATTGGTATCAATATCTACTGGAAAGCAAACTCATGAGATTGAGAAAATCATTTGGAGCATTGGGGAGAAAGGTGTCTTGGGAGCAAAGCAAACCACTTTTCTGATGCATGAACTGAGTCTAAAATCCTGAGTTTTCCTATGATTAACCCGTGCAGCACTGATTCCAGTGGTTCCCAACCTTTTCGAGTCATTACCCACTTTTGTCAATAAGATTACTAGTATTCCCCCTTCCATTTATTAAGTTACAACAAAGAATAATTTCAAATAATAACTTTATTTTATGTATAATTAGACAGCTTCATACTAAGAATTAGTTTAATTTTATAATTGTACAGCTGCTGCTGTATATTTGTTACTCAAAGAAAGCAAGCGAAAATAATTAGAACACATCATTTGAAATTCTAATTTATTACAAAAAACATAAGAATTTTGCTATTGTAACTGATGTACACATCAATGTGATCCCTGTTCTTGTTTTTTTGCTACTAGTTCTTCTATTTGTGGGTCTATTAGTGAGAGAGCACATCTTAAATCATTCTCAACTTGGAGCTTATTTCAAGCCTTCGACTTGATAGATAGAAGTGCAGAAAACCCTATCTTTAAACTGGACTTTTATTTTTACCTAATAGCCTTATTCCCCCCCCCCTGGACTACCCAAATTCCCCCCAGGTTGGGAACTACTGGTCTACACCAAGAAATAATAATAAATTATAAGTATGATCACTTGTTGTTCATTATTAATTTTGAACTAGTTTTTCTTTTATCTTAATTTCAGTAGCTTTTCATTGCATCTATTGAGACTATCACTTTATGGCCATTATTCAAGATAATATCACGACTGATTGCTTGTGGTATTAAAAAATGATGTGGAGCATTGGGGAGAAGGGTGTATTGGAAGAATAATAACAATAAATTATAAGCAGAACATAAAGAGCTGTTATGATAATAACAACAGAACATGATAGCATATTTTACAAGGGACTAGGATGTTCATTCTAAATGGAATTTAGAATTCATAGGGTCTTAATAGATAATTGTTTATCTTCTTCATGTGATACTTTATAGGTTTATATTTCTAGGTTTAGTAAAGATTCTTCTAAGAAAATGACTAAAAAGTCCTGTTTGTATTGAATTAGATTAAAATGCTCTAAAGGGGAGACTGGGGCTAGTCGGGCCCCTTTTTGAACTCAAACCAGTAAGTTGGCCCATGGTATGGCATATGACATGTTTACTTTGGGGAAGGGTGACTGTCACCGGATAGAGCAAAAGCAGCATCCCCCACTGATACCTTTGATACACTGGTTTTGCTCACAGCTGTGCATGTCTGACTGATACCATTCTCTAGCTCTGAAACCTGATACAAACAAATCTTTAACAAATTTACTTTAAATGATCAAAATCTGTTTTTTAGCACTCACCTCACGAGTCTTCAACACGTACAAATCAGATTTCCGGTGCAAGAAGGCACGCGATCATGTAACTTAGCCATGTGACCAAAATGACTGAAAAATGCTTAGGCTTCAAATAAAACCCTGTGGTCCGACGACTTACCCGGAGAGATGGGTTCAACTAGCCCCTCCCCGTCCCCCCTACTAATTGCAATAATTTCCTAACAATTATAGAGATTTCAACATTTTCTTAAAAACAAATACAGACAATACACTCTGTGTCAGTGTAGTTATCAGGTGAAGTGTCTTGTAAGATTTGTAGGATTTAGGACTCAGGGAGAGTGTAGGCGGGTCTGGAAGGTAGTGCGGCTGTGGGTGGTGGGGGAGAATGACAGGAAATGTTCATCAGCTTCCGAACAAACCAGTGATACATTCTAATTAAAACCAGCCAAGATGCCTTGAAGTGGTGATCTATTAAATAAATAAGCAGTTAGATGAATTGGTTAGAAAAGCAAATAACCTGTGATTGATAGGTAACTTTAACAACAACTACAAGAAAAAAAGACAGGCAAAAAGGAAAAAAAAAGGAAGGAAGGTTAAGGAATGGATGGGAATAGGGTGGGAGTTGTGATTAAAGAGGAAGAAGGGAAAGTATAAAGAGGAAGAAGTAGTGGATGCAAGTAAAAGAAGTGAACGAAGGAGAGTTAGGAGAATTAGGAGGAGAGGGAACGAGGAAATAGTGGGGGGGAGGGAAAGAAAAAAGAATAAGGAAAGGAAAGAAAAGAGATTTGAAGGTGATAAAAAGAAGGAAAGACAAGACTGGCTGCTGATCTTTTTCTATCTCTTAGAGTTATTCCTAGCATTGCTCTTTCTGTGCAATTCTAAGTTGGTTTTCAGCTTGTTTTGTTAATTTCCATGTTTCGCATCTAAAAGTCATAGCTGGTATTATGCATTCATTGTATACTTTACGCATTAGACACATTGGTAAGGTGCTCTTCAATATGTCTCTATTCATGCCAAATGCTTTCCAGCCAATCATGATGCATAGTTTTATTTCACTTTCATGGTCTTTCTCTAACTTTATTAGTTGACCTAGGTAAACGTATTGATCAACCTCTTCTAAAGCCTCACCCTCTATTCTTATGGTCTTTTGGGGCACTTTATTGTTGAACATTACTTTTGTCTTTGTTCTGTTCATTTTTTTGAGTGATCTAAATATATATATGGTACTATGACTTTTATGGAACAAGATTTCATTGAACAATGTTTTATCAAAACGACTTTTCATCAAAAGACTTTTCATAAAATGACTTTTTATTGAAACGACATTTGGCAAAGTTTAACTTTAAAACTGTCAAAAATGGATCATTTCATTAGGACTGATTTTGAGCATTCACCATATTCTTTTGAAAAGAAGCTAATATTTCTTTTTTCATACATAAATCTTTGGTAAAAGCAGGATTTTAATATATATATACTTGAATATACTTGAAATAGGCTTTTTTTGACAGCAGTTAATCGCATCATTAAGCCAGCTTCAGTGTAGTTGGGCTGGGTTTAGACTAATAGGAAAAATGGTAGTTAAATTTGGTATGTCCGATATCAGAATAAAGATTATTTTTTTAAATATTGATATTCTCAGATGTGACCGTCTTTTCACTTAGGCTGTTCCATGTGTTTGCCACTCTTGCCAAGAGGAACTTTTTCCTAACACCAGTGGAGGTCTGAATTTGTAGTTTATGACTGTGTCCTCTGGTTTTACTGCACATAGATGAAGTCAGCATTTTCTTATCAGGGTATTTTGAGCAATGAATGTCAGTATCCACTCTATGTATGTTGTTCCAGATTCTATAGACCTCTAATAGGTCAGCACGTTTTCTTCTGTATTCAAGGGTCTCTAGATTAAGTTGTTTTAATCTTTCAGTGTAGCATATATCTCCCAATCTTGGAATGATCTTGGTGGCTCTCCTCTGCATTCTTTCTATGGTTTCTGAGTAGTACTTCAGGTTAGGAGACCATATGCAGGAAGCAAACTCCAGATGGGGAAGTACCAGAGACTTGTACAGTAGTAGGAAGCTCTCCTCATCGATGAATTTAAATGAGTGTCTTAAGTAGCCGAGTGTTTTATTTGCTGTATTCTATATGCGCAGTGAAGTTAAGTGAGTTGTCTATATAAACACCAAGATCTTTCTCTACTGTAGTTTCCTTCAGTGTGTGTTGTGTTCCGTCATCTTTAATCATGATGTAGTTCCTTTTTTTGTTGTTTCTACCTCGGTGCATGACCGTGCATTTGTCAGGATGAAATTTCATCTGCATAGATTTAGCCCATCATTGCAATGTGTTGAGGTCCTCCACAAGTAGGTCTCCAGATTCATCAGATGTTAATGCTGAGTGGATCTTTGTATCACCAGCGAGCATACTTATGAGGGTACGGATATCCCTTGGCAGATGAAGACGAATGAAAAGATTATGTGAACCATAACAATATGAAATGTAATTTATTTACTTAATTATTTTATTTACAAGATTATAATTTATCTGTGAAATATTACAGACTTTCCTCAAATCGCATTAAACATGCCCAAACTCCAGTCTAGTATACCACAACTAAGAAACACACATGGTAAATCAAAAACATTGTATATTTTTTTGTCCAATATCCACATGCTCAAGATAATTTTAAGATATTTACATTATTATATGATCTACCAAGATAGAAAACAAAATGACCTGAAAAATCTTATATGAGTCAAGACTTAGTCTTTAAGGGAGAAGTAAGAACAAACCATAAACACCCAACTAGCAATCAAAAAGGGGTGGGATCTATCTAATGTTTTTGCGATGAATATTGTAATTCTGCTAATTTCTTTTCAGTAATGATAAAACTAATTTTTTAATTTAATAAAAAAAAAATTACTTGATTCTTAGTATTGCTCTAACCTACAGAATTTGAAAAATTGGCAGCTAATTCAACAAGGCACATATAAAGGGAAATCGGAAGAAAGAAAAAGAAGGAAGGAAGGAAAGAAGAAAAAACTTTTAAAAATTTAACTTTCTAAGAGCACAATCTGGCATTTGGAAAAACGTTTTTTTTCTCTATTTACTTTTTTCACTCAAAGGGGCATGATTGTGGACCTGGACTCGAATCTGCTCAGGCTGATATACTGTCGGATCACTCCGATATACTGTCATGTGGATCTGCGCCAACAATTGCAAACAGCCGCACTATCATGATTTTCTGTGATAAAAGTTGATGACAGCCGTTCCATCCTGGTTCTCCTTCAAAGGGTTGGTAGAACCCTATAGCCAGCTCAGGCTTCTATCAACTACGGGATGTTCACGTGGTCTAACCACAGTTCAACCTTACTGTTGAAATATTCCAGCAAAGGAAGCTAGCTCAGGCATCTGTCAGGAGAAGGACATTCCTGTCAAACCTATGACCTATGGGCCCTGCTCCAATTCGCGCCACACCGGTGGTCCATGGGATGCAAACCCTTGGTTTAAAGTTCACCTTAAAACTACATTGCTCTGCACATAGGCCCTGCTGTCTATGGTCCTAATGTTGTGGAAAACCACCCCCAGATCCTTGTTTGTGAAGCCAAGCCATTCATAGATACAATATATCTGCTCAGGTGGCTGTAGTGTTCACATCCTGTGCTTCAACTACACAGATCAGCCATACCGTCTGAACAATCCCACAAAGGGATGGCAGACCCCCATAGCTAGATTGCAGCTACCAGGAGAAGGAAACTCGTGGAAAACCTATGACCTATGACCTAAGGACAATGCTGCTATCTGTGCCAATAAGGTGAACCATAGCATGCAAACCAAAGGTTCAAAGGGTGGGGTCGACCACGTGCAGACTACAGATTTTTCACACTCAGGCCCCGCCAACCTAGGTCCCGAATAAAGACACGGAAAACCTGTCCCAATCTCTGTTTGCGGAGCCAAGTCATTCATTACAGACTTTCCATAGTTATTCATTCAGAAATATGTGAAATCTTGTTTATATTGTTTTAAAATAGTCAAGAAATAATAAAATTGAAAGTTTATTTTAAATTTTATTGATCATCATCTTTGTTTTCTGTAAGTGTACAGAATTTCTTTCGGGCTATCAGAACCTAAAAAGCCAAGGTGGGGATGTTTTTGTTTTTTGTTTTTTAGCATTCAAAAATGTTTGTTTAAAAAAATATATTAAAAAAAGTTGAATCAGGCTCTATTCAAATGATTCTTTTGGACGATTGAACCCCTTGTTGTTGTTTGTGTTGATCCATTCTTTGGCCTGCTTCAGGTATAAAATTCGAGTGTGATGGGGTAAACCAAAGTTTTTCTTTTTTTTAAAATTCCACTGGAAACCATCTTAGATTTTGATGAAATTTCTGGAGAAAATTCAACCCTGAAAATTTCAGCTTGATTGAACAAATGGTTCAGAAGTTATGACAAATTGAAATTTGCTTAAATCTACATGTCGCCAGCTGCAAACATGATTTGCCAAATTTTACATTTTATAACTATGTTATTTAAGAAGATATCGGATAGATTGAACTATAATTCAGCAAATTTTGAAGCATTTTTTCAATTGTCTACAATTTTGTGTTTTAACTGTAACGTTCTGATGTTTTGATCAACAGAAAAGTATTTAATGCTTTTAAACTCTGTTTCAATGTTTTACACAATACATCAAATGAAAATAATCCAGTGGAATTTTTATTTTAACACCCTTAGTTTAATTTCTGTGGCTTGCCAACAGATTAGGCTGCTCCCATTCACCCCCATTCCAAACCACATAGAATAGCAGTTAAATGAAGCCATTTTAGGTGGGAAACTACTGGGGTACCAAAGTTATGATGGGCCGAAGTTGGCAAAAGCAGGCTTACGGCTCGCAGCATGCAAATTTAATCAGATTTCAATTTGTTATAACTTCTGAATCATTTGTTCAATCAAGCTGAAATCTTCTGAGTTGATTTGTCTCAAGGAAAGGCGTCACTTGTTGAGATTTCAAGGGTTATCATGAATTATGAACAATACTTTTTTATGTATAAATTATCATTGATAAAAAAGTATTGCTCATAAGTATTTGAACAAGCACAAAATTTGTTTTCAATCCCTGAGATTGCAGAGGCCATTGTGGATTTTTAGCAGAGGGGGATCAAAATTAACTTACTAGTTTCGTAACTCTTCCATTATAGCAATGTGAGTTCACTTTTTAATCTCCTTATAAAATCCTGAACAAGATTTTAGTAGGATTGAAACAAAAAACTTGCTTTTTTTCATTTAACAATTTAATTCTGTTAAAAAAATCATTTTCAAGAAATGTAGCATTCAAAACCATGAAACATGACTAAAAGCATCCCTTGTTATGCTGAACAACTTTCATAACTTTCGTAACCACGCGATTAGAAGTAAAATGGCTGTTTGTTCAAATACTTATGACAGGTATTGTACATGAATAAAAGATTTTGTCCACCTAATAATAATTTTTAAAGGATTTCTTGTATGTTTGTACATGCAAGTCCAACAATTCTCTATTAATAATAGTACTCCTGCCAAAAAAAGCTTACAAAAAATGAAATCAAAAACTAGCCTCAAATCTTTGATCACTCGCAGTGAGAGTGGCTCATGGTTTCCTCATTTTCCTTCTAGTAATGAAATAAGTGTGCCTCCTATTTATAGTACAAAGGTACAATCTTGCTCTTCTTGGTACCAGTGCTTAGCATTCTCATATGAGAACACCCATCTTCTACTCTCTCTCCAATCTTTACATTTCCCCACTGATCCAAAGGTCAATAGATCATGTTATGTAGACAGTCAAGTCAGCTGGGTCACACTGGCTTGACCAGTTGCCTGTTGTTATTGTTGCTATGGCCATAAGCCATGAAATTTGACCACATCTTCTGGCTTGCCTGATTGCTTTGTGTTCCCTGGATTCCTTGGCACTGTCTGCAAGGCTGTGGTTTTCAGTGATAAGATTTGGAGATCTTTTCTTTTTCATCTCTCTACCGAATGATCCAGTCTTACAATAATAGTTATGATATATTTTTTTAGTATGACTTGAAATGTTAACAATTGGGAAAAGAGTAGCAAAATTTATGGTAGTGTCTGTTAGTACTTTCGTCCATAGTAGTCTAGTAGATTTTAAAAAGTTATAATAATATCAATAAGATGTATTTGCTAATGAAAGCTAGTGTCGTAAGAAGTTGGAGTATTAATAATTACAATTATGTTAAGCTTAGCTTAGTCTAGCACGAGACCATATTAGTGGTGCACTCAGTGTGGACAGAACTCACTATTACAAGCGAGTATATATAAATATGCAAAATTTACAATCTTTACTATGAATATGGTTCTATAACCCTGACATATAAACATATATGTATATTTATATACATATAGGTGCATTTGTGTATATCAGAAACTGTCAATCAAAACTGTCACCAAAACTGTCAACATAGGTTTTTTTCAGTATTTTGAGTTGTTTTAGCTGGCTATGTATCACATATATTTACGCCTATCCTATCCTATCCAGAAAAAACCTTTTTTTTTCTTTCAAAATTCCCTCCACTAAATAGGTTTTTAGTGGGGGTTCAATTTGCAATGTAAGTTTATGCTAAATTGGTCCCTATTTTGTGTCCGGCAGCATTCACCCTTATTTTTTGAAAATTCAGACCTTATTAGTGATCACAGCCCAACCAAAGCCGAGAGAAGTAACATTTACTGATCACCCCTTTTTCCAAATTTTTAGTTGATCACCATGCTGCTAAAAGACTTTGCATGACGGTTTCTATTGGGTGACTAACCAGACCTGTATATGTACATATCTGACTTCTGTTGTAAGATGTTTTGAAACTCAGATGCATGTATTTATTGCAAACATATTTACTGTATGTGCAGATGCAGAGTTTGCGATTAAAAGAGAAGATTGTCGGAAAATGCAGAAAAAAATAATGAAAGAGGATGCAATAAAAGAAGAAATTTGAAAAAAAAAGGAAGGAGTAGAGAAGAAGGTGATGGCGATGTCGGTTATTTATTGATGTGGAGTGAACTGCAGTTCAGAGAGCACAGGGTAATTTGTAAGGAAGGGCAGAAATACTACAAATGTAATTTGGAAGTTGACCAATGTGAAGTCTTACTTACCACACATATCTGGATAGCTAAAACATCTATCTAGCTATAATTACAATGTATATGAGCAAGCATATTTGTATATGGATGCATATATGTTCAGTGTTCATGTAAATCTTACAATGGTCCCTTTGCACTTGAGGAAGCATTTTATATATATATATATCTATTTGTTTTTGCCAGTTTTAATATATATGTTCATATATAAAGGTTGGAAAGCATTTGGTATGAATAGAGACATTCTTGCCAATGTGCTTAAAGCATAAAGTATACAACTGTTGCATAATACCAGCCATGACTTACGGATGCGAAACATGGAAATTAATAAAACAAGCTGAAGACCAACTCAGAATAACACAGAGAGCCATGGAAAGTGCAATGCTAGGGATAACTCTAAGAGATAGAAATAGATCAACATGGAGCAGAGGGAGGACCATTACAATTAATTAAGCAGCAAAAATGGAGATGGGCTGATCACCTAGCAAGAAGAGATGACAATAGATGGGTGGAAAAGACTAACTGATTGGTATCTATGGGATAGCAAATGCAGTCGTAAAAGACCAGAAACAAGATGGAGGGATGAGATAGAAATATTTGCTGGTAAGACA
>VCCN01000116.1:1137809-1148484 GCA_006491835.1 Architeuthis dux
TGTTGGGTATATCCAATTGTTTCTTGTTTTTTTTGTATTTTATATTAGGTGTTTATTTCAAATTGTTTATATATAACGTGGCATATATCTATGATTTGTTATTTTATTTTATTTCTCTTATTATTTTCTGTATTTGTTTTTTCTGTATTTTTGCATTTTGTTTTTATTTTATATTCCTGTTTTTAGTTGGAAAGCTAATTTATGACAACACTTTTAAAAGATTTTTGTTCTAAGGTTGAGTAACTTATCCCTATTTCTGAATGTTAGGATCCTAAATTTTCCTTCTAGGCATAACCAACATTTGCTGTGTTGGCTATCAGGCAGACGTGTGTGTGCAAAAATAGACCATTTAATTTATGGGTTAATCGCTTTTCTTTTATCTCCCAGACACAGTACTACCCTATCCAAATATATATTTTATATATTGAACTGTTATGGAGGCCCCCTTCACAACCAGTGACAATAGGGCAATATCCAACAAGGTCCAAATGGCCTCACTCCCCTTGCAAGGATCTCGAGGCCCAAAGGGCGGAGAATGGGGATGATGGGGTGGAGTCCTTGAAAATGGGACCATGAAGTGAGCCCCTTCCCACCAGCAATGAGATCTGGCTGTGGCGAACCACTGTTATCTTCCTCAATGGGGTTCAGGTGAATCCATGGCTGTCTATTTATTTTTTGCTTTGAAAGCAATTTGGGGGGCATTTCCAAAGCTTATTTTAGTATGTGTAGACCACAATGACAAAATCACAAAATATTATGTTTCGAGGTAATGTAGTTGTTAATATTTGTAAAAAAGTGGATTGTTCTAATTTGATTAGGTCTATAGTATGGTGTCAAGACTTAGAGTCATCAAGAGTTAGGGAAATGTTATATACATGCATAATGGAATGATGAAAAAAAATATAGCAAAGACCACAGTCAATATAATCTTATATTTTAGACACCTATGAGAATACATACTACATTTTGCAAAATACTTTTTTTATGTTTTTTCTAGCAACATATTTATGTACAGTCTTGTCATATGAGAGCTTCCTTGTAATGTCATTTTCTAGAGACAATATGCATAATGAATTCTTCAGTCGTGGTAGTCCAAAATTTATTCTTTATAAAGGATAGTTTTGAGAAATCCCTTTCTGCTTCACAGCTCGTGATTAAGTACAATTTAAGTGAAATAGTAATATTGGAAAACACTTCAATTAGGTGTTGCTCACAAATAAGCTGAAGAACTTCTGCGCACTGTATTTTATATGTTGTGTTTTCTTCTGTGTTCTGGGATTTCCTAAAATGCAAATATTCTTTGAACTGATAACACTCGTTTACCAATTTGTGGTCAATATCATCTTTGTAATACAATATTATCAGTTTAATACTGTCCTCATCAATTTCAGAATTGTTCACCAATTCTAAGAGGAACTTGAAACTTTTTGCAATCTGCTCATATGGATCAACCCTCTTATGTAACTGGATTATCAAGCAGTGATAGAGTTGATTTAGAACTTCTATCCTAAATTTGTCAGCTCCTCTAAAAGGAGCTTTACCACTTCTTCCATCTGAAAATTTCTTTGTAACAATGCATTTGGAAGCATCAGAAAAGAGTTTGCAAACAAAACAGTATATACAGCCTTTGCTCTTTGAATAAATTGACCAGGATCTCATCATAGCCTGACCATTTTTCAGTCTTCTTTCAAAGTATTTGTTTGAGAAACTTCTGTTTTGCTCCTTGTAAGCCCTGCTGGAATCGGTATATACATCATCTGTTTTTTTTATTTTGAAAAAAACTCATATCTTGCATTAAACAATTCTGTATGAAATCATTATCAACTGCTATGGGCCAGTTTGTGAGATCACTGCATTCTTTGAAATCACTGAATTTGCTTCTTGATTCCTGTTTCTGCACTGTGATCATCATCTGTATCAAAAGTGTCAACAGTGGGTTGAGTATTTCTAGAAAGAACTCCCACGGCACTATCACTGGCTTTATTTGTGTGTGTTTGGCTGTTTCAGCCGTAGGTGTTGATAAACTGAACATTGTAAAATAGTTTGATAGTTTTTTATATTTAGAAATTTTGTCAGATCGCTTTTCTTTTTGTTTGCATTTTTGGTATCCACTTAAGTAATTTCATGAACTCATTGTTATTTCTGTTGGGTCTTGACCTCTTTTTATTAAGGGGAAAAAACTCTCATTTGCCACAACAGGGCAGAGCTCGATAACATTAGAATATACAGTGACACCAACAAAAAAAAACTTAACAGAAGTATTTTTAATTCCAAGTAGCAAAATCATACATTACATTAAAAATTAAAAATAGTTAATATGTTTATCTTTCCTATTATTATATATTCTATATTTCTTTTTTAATATTTCAGAATAATTATTAATATTTTAATCTGTCCTGGAGATTAAATGTGCAAATCATATGTGCAGTCATATCAAATTTTTTTAATGTTGTACTTTGAAATTTACAAGTAAATATTTTCAACATTTCTATTTCAAAACTTCTGTATTCATTACTTGTTTAATTAATTAATTTTTTTAGTGATTTTGATTTGTTAGTACATCGGGATGTTTTTCAAAATTTACACGAAAAAGAGAACTTGAATTTAAAACACATTTTCAAATATATATATATATGCTGCTAGGAAAAAAACAATATGGTAACTCAGAATAATTTGCAAGAAATTTATTTAATACCTTAACATGTTTCGACATATTAGCTCGTTTTTCACACACACACACACACACACACACACACACACACACACACACACACACACACACACACACACACACACACTCTCTCTCTCTAGACATTGAGATTTACCAGTATTACCCACTCACTACCAAAAAACCTTCATTTGTAAACCTCGTATTTGTATTTTTATTCATACGATATCGAAAAAAAAACATATCCTGCTGTCAAAACTAAATAAAATTTGACAATGGAGAAAAATGTCTGAGTCATGCCTAACGTCACAAGACTTCCGGTTTGCGAGATAACATGGTTAGAGAAATACATGGCGGTAGTTTTAAATTTCTGCAGTTAAAAACAAAATCACATTCTTTTGGTTTGCTGTTTTGGCGATCTTTCAGTTTTGGTTATCATCACTCAGACTTCGTTACGTCAGCGAAATGAAGATCAGATTCTGTCTTTTGAGAGATATTAAGTTTTATATTTATGCCTAAATACAGTTAATCGAAAAGATGAAAAATAAAAAAAATAACACTTTACAGCCAAATCACTCACTTCCACTTTAAAAGTTAAAGTTAAAGTTTATTGTCAATGTTATTCTTTTTTTGGTTACAATTCTGTTCAGCAAACGGTAAGGTAAACTAAGCTGCTCTATAAAATGTGTTAATAAAGTATCATGAGTTATTTCCCTTAGGCAGAAGAGTTCCTGTCCACTTCCGCTAGTGTGTGCTGTTTTACGTTCTGGTCAACGAGTAGCCATTATTGCATTGTGTTATGAGTGGATAAAGGAGAGCTCAGAAGGACACATGTGTGTATTGTTGACCGCGGCCATTATATGAATAAAGGATATCTGTAAGTACGTAATATTTTGTTGCATTTTTAATCTGTTAATATCTGTCATTAAACCAAGCTTGCAAAATGTTTTCAAATGTTGATTTTCTTGAAGAGAAGGCTTTCCCTAGTGTAACAATATCTTCTTTTTCTCATTACCCCACATTTGGTCTCGTATTAGGCTTAGTAAATATTGATAGTTGATTTTAGCTGGGTTTTCTTTGTAGAAACTTCCACTTGTACACAAGGTGTCATGGGGAGGTGGGGAGAGTGGTCGCATTGTTCCGTCTTTCTGTTTTATATTGTACCTTAGCAATTCATTATAATCCACTTCCAGCTTGTTAGCCATGACGTTGCCAGCATCTCATGCTGTAGAAGTGGTTGGACTTTCCCAGTTTGAATTCAGAGTTGCCCATCTCCTAGACTGGTTACCAACCAAAGCAGAAGAGCCCAATCTGCCTGGCTATTTACCCATAGCTGGAGGGTGAAGAGATGAATTCATGCCTTTCCCAAGGGCATTAGTTCAAAATGAATGCCAACTGTCTCAGCTGTGGTTTGAACTTGGTTTGCTGAATCCATTTTCCATGCTGCTAAATGTCAGGCCACCCGCAGCTCCGGCATATTTTAGTATTCTTTTTCTCAATCTGACTACCTAGACACAAAATGCTTCTGGCGGTCTTGCAGACTTCTCCAAGATTACCTGGCTGCAAATTGAACGAGTAAACTTTTAGCAAAAACAATGACATTGCTAAGTCTTCAAGGAAGTTGGACACAGATCTGTTGTATTGGACAAATGTTGCTTTCTCACTGTTGGAAGAACCATGCATTAAAAAAAACAAAAAAGAAGTAAAATGTAAGACGGTGAACAAAGAATATATAAAGCATATGTTAAAAACATACAATAACAGATAAAAAGAAAAGAAATCTTTAGTAATAAGGAAACTAAATAAAAACACAATAAAAAACATGTAAAAAGAAATGACCAAAAACAATACCTCGTCCACTTCTGTTCACTTTCATTTTGTCTTATTCTTTTTTTATGTAACCATTTATTTTATCACTTGTTCCGTTTGTTACTTTTTTTTTACCAATTTTGTTATCTTCATTTCTTTCTTTAGCTGTATTTGTATTTACCTCCCTTTTTACTTACTATCTTCTTGTTGTTGTTGTTGTTGTTGTTGTTGTTGTTATCATTTTTATTTATCTACCCTTCACCTCCTTCAACACCTTCCCCACCCACACAACCACAGATTCTTTATTTCTGCGAAAATCCTTCTTTGATGTTTCTTCCTACGAACATTTCCTGTTCTGATTCTAGTCTTTGCACCAATAGCTGAAGGTCTCTGTACTTTTTTTTCTTCTCCTTCTATTATTTCTCAAATTCTCTCTACTGCTCCCCCATTTCTCTCCAAATCTCTCTCCTCCTTTTCTTTTTCTTTCTTTTTCACTCTTTTTCCTAATAACTTCGGCTGTACAAGGTGGTATGTTTTCCCACTACTTAGAAACTGTTTTTGATTTTTTTCTTTTTCCCAGAACTTTTTTGCATCCTATTGTCCAAAAACACATGCACTGATTTTGAATTCTTTGTTTAGGAAAAATAGCCAGATTGTTGATTCTTGGTCAGAGTGAATGTGAAAGGGTTAATGTGACTTGCATTCTTTGACCGGTGTTGGGTCTAATTAATAAGTTATATTGGCCTGTTTGACCAGTTGATGTTCAAAACCAGACAACAGCAGTTTAAGCTCAATTAAAGATAAATGATAAGTTCCAAATACTGATTTCGGGCTACACAATCTTTCTTCAGCCTTACTAGCCAGTATCTTTATGCTCTTGAAAATTATGCTCTATCACTTGTTGATTGCAGTTTGCTCATATTGACCTATTAATTTACTTATATAAATCTGCTCATATCTATCTAACAGTGTACTGATATCTATCTATCTATCTATCTATCTATCTATCTATCTATCTATCTATCTTAGATTTGAATATTAAAATGTATAGAATATGGTGAGTGTAACAGCATTCAGATATTTTATATACAATATATCATCATCAACCGTCATAAGTCCACTGCTGGACAAAGGCCTTAACTGCAAATGTTTCTATGATCCATGTTGATCTTTTTCTATCTCTTAGAGATATCCCTAACATTGCTCTTTCCATGGCTATCTGTGCGATTCTATGTTGGTTTTCAGCTTGTTTTGGTAATTTCCATGTTTTGCATCAATAAGTCATGGCTGGTATTATGCAACCATTGTATACTTTATGCTTTAAGCACATTGGTAAGGTGCTCTTCAAAATATCTCTAAAAATAATTTGATATATGGTGTACTAAGACAGCTTGGACCATAAAGACACCCTGTAGATATATACCGAATATACTGAATAAGGTGGCACCAATCTGGATGCTCACCAGAAAATAGTGGCAACGGGTGAGCTAAATTATCCACCACCTTCTAAAATCCAATATGACAGCACAACCATATAAATATGAACCTTACCTTCCCGGTATCCGTAAATTGGTCTGCAGCCGGGTTGTTGTGCTTCGGGGCGAACGTGGACACACTGCTGCTACCGGTGACAAGCTTTCTTGATACTTCGGCGTCCGAAACATGACACCAAGGGCATGACATCCATCACCTGTCATCGCCAAGGTTCCAAAGACAACAATCTCCCCACACTCAGCACACTGCCGACGTCACGACCAGAAGCAAACCACCTGGCCTCTTACAAGGTTTTTAACATCGCCCGGCTCTCACCCTGACTGTCCATAGTACTACATAAATACTGTAGCATTCCTGTTGGATCATTGCCTATTAAAAGTCCAACCGCACTGCTTTGTGTGCTTGTGGGCAATGTGCCCTAAAATGCGAGCAGACACTGTCCAAGCAAGAAAAAGTCTTGGACATTAAACAAATTAAACAACATGAAGATGTACACCTACAATGGTCGTGGCATAGCTGAAGATCACTGACTAGATCAATTGCTAATGGAATTAGATAACATCAACTGGCACATCATAGGTATAAGTGAAACTCACAGAAAAGGAGAAAACCTTCTAAAGCGTAAGGTAAGTAACCATCTATTCTACTATAAAGGGAAAGAGGAGAACAAATTCAGTGGCGTAGGATTCTTAGTTAATAGTAATATCACAGGCAACGTTATAAGTTTCGACAGCATATCAGACAGAATAACTTGGATAATAATTAGACTAAGCCAAAGATACACACTAAAAGTAATCCAGGTTTATACACCAATTTCGAAAAGTTCTGTCCAGGAGATTGAAGAGTTCTATGACGACATCAGTAAGATAACTGACAGAGAGAAGACTAACTACACAATACTCATGGGAGACTTTAATGCTAAAATAGGTAAAGGAAAGGTTGGGGAAATATGGAGATAAGAACTAAAGAAGATGAAAATCAAAAAAAATGAGAAAAGAAAAAAAAGAAAGAAAAACACGAAAAGGATAGTAGAGGCTATCAGAAAAGGGGAGATTTTAAAACAGGCCCGATCAGCAGACCATACCGACAAACAACAGATGCTCGTACTAAAGGATAAAAATGGCAAAATTATCAAAAGTAGTGACAAGTTATCAAAAGTAACTGAAGAATATTATGAAAATTTGTACACTTCAAAAATAAAAATACCACAAACTAATAAACCTATAGATACTAGTAATATCCCAGACATAACAGAAGATGAAATAGTGTTTGCATTAACTTTCTTTCAATGTCAATTGCTTCATTTATTCCTATTCATGACTTTCCCAAGGGCACTAGTACGAAGAGAATGCAGATTATCTCAGTCAGAATTTGAACGTGACTTACTGATTCCATTTTCTGTGCTGCTAACCACTTGGCCACCAGCTCCTCCACTGATATGTTTTAGAAGTAAATAAATATTTACATAGACACTTACGATTCTGGTTTATACAGTATCACATGAAAAGATGTCCCTTTTTGTAGTTTGGCCCTAAATTGACATGTGGTGAACTCTAGGGATCAGCAACACCTATTCCATGTTCATCCTAGGGTCAAGTTATTGTTATAAACTAATTTACAGCCCCCAGGGCCCAGCCATTTTGCCAGCCATACATAAGATGCATACAAGCAAACAATCGCCAGCTTTATAGTAATAGATGCATGCATGTATGTATAGATGTATGTATATATATATATAAAGGCACATGCACATATATATCATGAATATATTGTAAACCTAACAAAAGTTAAAAATAATAAGAAATATAAGAAAAGATATGTATGAGTAAAAGATAAAATGATTGCTCCAAGTTAGAAACCAATATAGCTTAGAGAGTTTATTTTTTTTAGCATTTGACTGACAACACTCACATTAACCAAAATAATTCAATAAATCACTAAAACCAGAGGATCATATAGGGTACATAGTAAAAAAGGCATATAATATACTTGGTTGCATAAAGAGGACTTTCACAGATAAAAGTTTGTTCAACATGTTAATTCTATACAAAACATTAATTCGACCAATTTTGGAATACTGCCAACGAGTACGGAGTCCATACCTAATAAAAGACATAAAGAAAATAGAAGATGTTCAATGTCAGTTTACAAAAAGAAATGTAAGAATTATTGTATGAGGAAAGGATGCAGAAATGCAACCTCATTTCTTTGGAAAGAAGAAGAAAAAGAGCAGAATTAATAGAGACATTTAAGTTGGTAAGGGGCAGCACGGATGTGGAACCTGAAAAATTCTTTCATTTCAATAAAAATAGAACTAGAGGACATGAATATAAAATACAGAAAAAAACATTGTAAATTGAACTTAAGACAAAATCTTTTCAGCCAACGTGTTGTGGACTCTTGGAATGGATTGAGTAAAGGGGTGGTTGCCACTACATCCATTGACAATTTTAAATTCAAATTTCAGCCAATGTTTGAAGAAATTTAGTGGGGCTGAACATGTCCCAAACTAACATCTGTTATGTTATGTTATGTTATGTTATAAACTTCACACATGAATTTGTTTATTGTTAATTTTACAAAAGCAAAAACTGACCACAATGGACATTGAGGTATAAAGAACCAGATGCCCAAACCAAGTCACAAACAAACTCTTTTAAAGGATGTATAACATTACTATTATGTAGTTACATATGAAATTTTGTTTTTTGAAGAGTAAACTGAAAGAAGGTTGCAGCAGCAGAGAATGGTAAATATTTAATTAAAATATGACACATTTGAAGCAATAACCTATATATCATCATCATCATCATCATCATCAGCCGTTATAAGTCCACTGCTGGACGAAGGCCTTTCCCATCTCCTTCCATGACAACCTATCTTGTGCTAATCTCTGCCAAGTCTTACCGGCAAACCTTTCTATCTCGTCCCGCCATCTTGTGTCTGGCCGTTTCCTACTTCTTTTACTATCCCATGGGCACCAATCTGTTAGCCTTTTCCCCCATCTATTGTCATCTCTTCTCGCTAGGTGGCCGGCCCATCTCCACTTTTGTTGCTTAATTAGTTGTATAATATCCTTTACTCTAGTCTTTTCTCTGATCCATGTTGATCTTTTTCTATCTCTCAGCGTTACCCCTAGCATTGCTCTTTCCATGGCTCTCTGTGCTATTCTAAGTTTGTTTTCTGCTCGTTTGGTTAAAACCTATATATATGATATAATATATAATATAATAATCCCTAACGATCATCTAATGATAATATGCCATCTCAATAAAATGCCACTAAGGTCACAAATGCAGTAAATGCACAAATTATGGCTTCCCTATTATTGAACCGTTTATGACAGATATTGAAAATACTTGAAAAGAAATGTCAAATGAAGAATTCATATTCCAATTCCCTAAGTTTAGACACAGTCAACCGAGCAGAGTGGGTTCTGACATGTCATGGAGCATTTCATTCATTTAATTTGGGACCCATTTTTCAAACTTTTAAACCTTTCGT
The DNA here is from genome assembly GCA_006491835.1 of Architeuthis dux. Taxonomy (NCBI): domain Eukaryota; kingdom Metazoa; phylum Mollusca; class Cephalopoda; order Oegopsida; family Architeuthidae; genus Architeuthis; species Architeuthis dux. The sequence goes on from VCCN01000116.1 coordinate 1,147,285, forward strand.
ATTGTCTAAGATCTCCAGAAAGTGCTCAAACCATTGTTTGTGTGTCATTGGTCACTGCTGTCAATAATACTTCATCATTAAGAACATGTTTGGGTCTCCCTCAAGGTTTATTATTGGTATCAATATTTCCAGACCTAAACTTATTGAATTAATGCTGAACAGTTCGCACTGTAGTAATGTTCACTCCAAATATTTTGTTGATGTAATCAGCAACTTGACCATCAAAATATCTTAATTTAAAATCATACTTCAAAATTAGTCTTACTTGTTGGGTAGAGACCATTGCTGTTAATTGCTCAGAAACCTCCAATAATAAACAATTATATCTCTATTCACATTGAATCTGTAAAAAAATGCAATTACATTAGTAAATCTTTCACTTTTAGCATTATTCTATATGATATAAAAAAACTATATTTCATGTGTAATTACCAAATCATTAATAGTATAGGAGCACCAACAATAGAGCAATAGTTAGCATGTTAGTCTTCCCTCTTTTGGTCCTACAAGAATATTGGCTTGTGCTTCTTTCAATAAATATCTACTTGCTCACCACAATGAATAAAAATCTTCAAAATATTTATGCTATTGTGGATTTTACAAGTAGAAAGTGCAAACACTGCTACTTCCAGGACTCAAACATGATTTATTGCTTAAGGAATGTCAAATGACTTATGACACTTGACCTGGATTCTATTGTTTCATAGCCTAAATTATCTTCATGTGAAAAATTGTATGGATCTATTGAAGAAAGAATGAACCCCAGGGAATGAAAAGCCATAAAAATGCCTATCATCCATTCTGATCCTACTTTTGTCTTGTGATGCCATGTTATTATATAATAAACTTGTCTTTGTCTCCCTTGAAATTCTGTGCCTTTAGATTTCATACCATTTCATGATGATCAATTGCTACCAATCCGGGATCAATTAAAATGGTTGGTTACTAAAGAACTCACTGCATCCAGATGACCGGGTGGGTAGGAGTGGTCACGATATAGGTCTGTCAGAAGGGTCAATACACTTTAGTCAGTGCCTGGCTACAGTTAATGGAGCCTACACACAGAATCCTTACATTCTTAGTTAAAGGATCAAGTATTTGACACTAAGGTTTCTAAGGTAGAGATGTCAGGGTATTAGCAAAACTGGGTATTAGCAAAGTTGATGTGTGAGCACATCTGGCTATATTTAGTGAATGATC
>VCCN01000116.1:1173956-1183980 GCA_006491835.1 Architeuthis dux
AATATGTACAGTTTTCAAAAGCATGTGAATATGTACAGTTTTTCAAAGTGTGTGAATATGTGTAGTTTTTAAAGCATGTGAATTTGTACAGTTTTTAAGGCATGTGTACATTTCTGAAGAAGGTTGATTATAATATTGTTTAACTAACCACATCTACTTAACATTGATAAGGTTAAGTTTTCTGTTTAATGCTGCTGGACACAAACTCAGGGACCAATTTAGCATAAACCTACATTGTGACTTGAAACCCCCGCCATTAGGCTATATCAACAAGGCTAATCATTATAAAACAGCAAGCCAGTGTAACAGTGATTATCCAAAGAAATAATTCCTTATAAGACTTGGATATACTTGTTTTCATCTTTGAGAAGTGACAAAACACTTTCATCACAGGGTTTATGAATTACCATAATGTGTCTGATAGATTTTGGTGCCAGTCTGTCTGGATTTGCACGAGCAGAGTCAAGCTGAAGGAACAAAGTGAGCTGGCCTTCCTCTTTAAGTGTCTACCACAATAAAGAACTTCTCCTTTCATCTTATCAGATAATAATACCAAAAGAATAGGCAGTGAATTTTTGTGGTACCACAGTCACCAAATTATAAGTCTTTGTCATTTTTGTCTCCACTCCCTTGGAATAAACTAGTTCTTATCTTGTAAGACTTTCATTTATATCTGACAGATAGCTCAGCGAATAAAGTTCAGAGCAGTGAATCAAAAAGCTTATTGTTCAATACTTCATGGCCGAGCTCATTCCCTGCTTTTGTTTTCTATGTTTTTAAGCATATTATGTGATACAGCATCCGGTTGATGTACCAGCCAGAAAAAAGTACAACTTATATACCAGCTAGAAAAAGTATGACTGATATAACAAACAGAGAAAAGTACAACTGATATAACAGACAGAGAAAAGTACAACTGATATAACAGACAGAGAAAAGTACAACTTATACACCAGCCAGAAAAAAGTACAACATATACCAACCAGAAAAAAAGTACAATTGATATATCATACAGAAAAAAAAGTAAAATTCATATATCAGCCAGAAAAAAGTACAAATGATATACCAGCCCCACAAAAGTTTTTCCTTGCAAAGTCTAAAACTCAGTTTCTCCTTTGTTTCCTTGTATCTAAAACCTAGATGATAGTGGACTTACCCTGACGGTTGTAACTCACATTGTATTACTTGGTTAATTCATATTTCGGTAGCAGGGATTGAATAGATGTAAAATCAAAAATATTCACTGTTTAGTTTTAATCATGATTAGTCAAAAGTTTGTGATGCCAGTAGCCGTGATTCATTCCCAAATGGCAACCTGATCTTGTTGGCCATTGAGCCAAGTATTGTTGTCGGACCGGCCAAGGAGCAGTAGATGGCAAAATATTGCTCACTGACTGATAGGTATGGGTTTGTACCGGTTGTTCATCTGCCGAATAGGTTCCAAATCTGCTCAACGCCACGACAAACCATGTGAGACCACATGGCTCTTCCAGTGTATGTCGTTGGCAGTTGTCTGTGGCAAGATGTTCTCCATAGTAACAGCAGGAACAGACAGAATTGTCTGTTTGTGTTTTTTTGATTTGGTCTTGTATGGTCATGGATGTTTTGAATGTGATTTGTAGTCCTAGGTGTTTTAGTTGTTTGCCTAGCTCTTTTGTTTGTGGGCTGATGGGGAGGATGATGCATCTGGCTGTGTTGCTCTTGTACAGTGATATGTTAGCTGTTGTTGTGTGATGTATCTTGTTGTGGATTTTGAATGCTTTTTTTCTGGCATTGTGGATGAAAGAATGTGGGTAGTGGAGGTTTTTGAAAGAAAACAAAACACAAAACAGAAAAACAACCCCTGTGGCAGACATATACAAAATACCATGCGACACCTGTCCCAAGGTATATATTGGCGAAACATCTCAATCTCTCAAAAAACGTGTATACGAACATGGACGTGCACTGATATTGGACAACCAAAATAATACCCTTGTAATCCACCGAATCAAAACCAGCCACAATTTCAATTTAAAACATGTCCATGACAAAATGGCACACAAACTCATTGAAGCAGTGGTCATCGCGACCACTGACACAATTACGCAACAACCCGGTTTCTATAACGTTTCACCTTGCAAAACTCATATTCAAACAGCAAAAAATCATCACAAAAACTCATTCCAAACATAAACAGACTAACGTGATCCCAATACACAGACACCAAACATGCACCAAAATCCACAAACACACACACACATTCTCCAGAACACACACACACACACACACACAAATCCGGTCAAACACGAAACCACTACTACCCCAGAAAATCCACCCATCCTTCCAAACACAAGACACATAATATACATACAACCACACAAAGAATAACCAACACACTCTGCACGCACACACACACACACACACCAGAGGCCAGCCGAAGACCACTGGTTTCACATACCACCTCTGATAGAATCTGCCCATTTCTTGTACAAGAATCTTTCATCTCTGACACAACATACACCAAATCTCACACATACACATACACACACACACACATACACATGCACACAAGACAAAAAGGACATACACGTCCCCCCACACATACACCAGAGGTCAGCCGAAATCCATTGCTTTCCCCCTTTCCCCCTACCACATCCGATAATTCAGTCCATTTCTCACTCAAGAATGTTTTGACACAACGTGCACCAAATCTCACACACATGCATGCACACACATATACACGGACACAAGACAAAAAGGAAGACCGCCGAACACACACCCCATATACACACACCAGAAGTTTATCCAGATACCTTTGAAAACAGACACCTTTGAAAACAGCAATATTTTGGCTGAAACATGTTAGGTAATAAATAATTTTTGCAAGTTATTTCTGAATCTCCCCATATTGTCTTTTCCTATCATCATTATGTCGGATAGCCCTTATCCTATTGTACACCATATATATATATATATACACACACATACCTATAATTATATATAATTATATGAACATAGTTTGTATACATTATTACATGTAAATGTAATTATTCAATAAATGGTTATCCAATTTTTGAAAATTAGTCAATTATTGGTGCAACTTCTTGGTAGCCCTAGCTTTACCTCCTGGCAAAGCCGACCTTGTTCAGGGACTTAAAAGGGATAAAATGTTACAGTTCAGTCTAGGATGAGTAAACGTCTGACAGTTCCCAAGATTAATGCAATGAAATACAAAACAAAAATGTGCCATAAAAAATTTATATTATTACAACCCATGTTAGAAAAGCCAAACATTACAAAAGATCTGGCTTGCAGTATCATGTTATCTGAGCAGTTTGCTATTTCATCACGGTTATTGTTTAGCATCTGTCACCAATTACTTAAAAAACAATAACTTAGAACACTAGAAAAACAGGTCAATACAAACTGTCATATGACCATCATCTTTCGGCAGCATGCCATGTTGGGAGTGATCAATGAATAAATTAGTTCTCTCATCTTTTGTTGGGCAGTGATCACTAAAAATCTGAATTTTCACAAAACAAGAGGGAATGCTGTCAGACACAAGCTAAGCTTACAAACTTACAAGCTTATAAACTTAGATTGCGACTTAAAACCCCTGCTAAAAACCTATTTAGAGGGGGCGGGGGTTTCAAAAAACAAAAAAAGAACTGCTTTTTCTGTTGACAGTTTTGGTGACAGTTTCTAATTTTATGCATTATGGTTTCATCTGATGAGCAATCACAAAAACTGAAAAGTTTGAAGAATAATTTCTTTAAAAATATCTTTTTTGCAATATGCAATCCCCTGTTGAGCTGCAGATTTAAGCTGCATGATTGGTCGACATTTTTTGTCTTCCACCTGAAAATGGTTTAGAAGCTGGTCAGAATTTTTTCTTAAAAATGTTCAAACCCACTATAATATTATCAGAAGAGTAACACCTTTGGCTTGTGCAATTACTTATATTTATATTTACAGTAAACCATTTTAGGTCATTTAATATTTGACTTCTTTGATGTCACCCAATATTTACTGTATTAAATGGTCTTTTGTAAAATGATAATATTCAAAGTTTGATCTAAAAGAAACCAAGATTGAATGGAAGCAGAAGATTCTTACAAGATTCTTACAAGAAAGAATTCAGAAGGCTTATACCAACACCAACACCATTGTCACTGAACAATCATGTTTACAGATCCCAGACTAGTTTGTAATAATTATTCATCAGAGACATCCTTTTGAACCTTTTCCAACACTTGATTGTTTCCATTAGCCCAGTGGTTCCCAACCGGTGGGAATTCCCCCCAGGGGGGGAATTTGCGTAATGCAAGGGGGAATAAGGTTATTAGGTAAAAATAAATGTCCAGTCTAGTGATAGGGTTTTTTGCACTTCTATCTATCTATCAAGTCGAGGCTCGCAATAAGCTCCATGTTGAGAATGATTTAAGATGTGCTCTCTCACAAATAAACCTACAAATCGAAGGACTAGTAGCAAAAAAAACAAGAACAGTGATCACATTGATGTGTACATCAGTTACAATAGCAGAATTACTTTTTTGTAATAAATTGGAATTTCAAATCATGTGTTCTAATTATTTTTGCTTGCTTTCTTTGAGTAATAAATATGTAACATCAGCTGTACAATTATAAAATTAAACTAATTCTTAGTATGAAGCTGTCTAATTATACGTAAAATAAAGTTATTATTTGAAATTATTCTTTGTTGCAACTTAATAAATGGAAGGCGGGGATACTAGTAATCTTATTGACAAAAGTGGGGAATGACTTGAAAAGGTTGGGAACCACTGCCTTGGACTGAGTAACTTTGTCATTACTGTGTAAAAATGGCAAAAAAATTGTCCTCTCTTACAATGTTAATAAAATCAAAAAAGATTCCTGGATCTTAATCAATTATTCCTTGGCCCTTAGCTCACCCTTCTACAGAATGTCACTGAAATTCATTGAGAATTTGTGAAGATATTGTATGGACAGACAAACAAACAAACAAATAAACAAACAGACAGGCTGACCGAGAGACAGACTGACAGACAGACATGGGTGAATACATAACTTCTGTCCAACTTTGTAGGCAGAGGTAATGATGGGAAATAACTCCTTTTCTATTCAAATGGTTCTTCGGACGATTGAACTCCTTGTTATTTGTGTTGTAAACACAATGTTTTGGCCGATCCATTCTTCGGCCTTTTTCAGGTGTAAAATCCGAGTGTGATGGGTTAAACAGAAGTTATGTTTAAAGGGGATAGCCCTTATAGCGCATGGCCCAGGTGTTTGTGTGTCTTTGTCTTGTCGGGTTTAGATTTGTTGAGAAGTGGAAGCCACATCGGTTTTTAAATCCGCACTTGTCTGGCTAATGCATTTAGTTGACATTTTGATGTGAGCTGCCTCTTTGATTTTTCTCTGCTTCCAACATCGTTCTCTGTCAATAATCTGGACTTCCTCCTAAAGAGGAAGATGCTCGCCGTTCTCTCTCCAGATGTGGTTGGCCAGAGCAAATTTATCTATCTCGTCCCTTATTATGGCATTCTTATGTACATCAAGTCTGACCTTGAGCGGGTGGCCTGTTTCTCCAGTATAGACAATACCACATTTACAAGGAACGACGTAAACACGGTTGTTCACCAGCTTGGAGTCCCGAGTTGGGGCAACCTTACTTAGCAGACATCGGAGTGTGTGTGAACGTTTGAAAATGACTTTAATGTCGAATTGTGTACAAACCTTTTGAAGGCGTTCACCAATCCCTCTTTGGTAGGGTAATAGAATCATGGGAGGGGGAACTTCTGTCACTAGCTCTTCTCACTAGCTCTTATACATAGAGACTCAAAAGTGATTAGTTTTGTCCTTGTTCACCTCTGTTGTTTGAAACAGTTGCTATTTTTGTGTGACTAGCAAAAGCAAAAAAACTGGTCTGGTTAGTCATTAAACAGAAACCATCATGTAATCAACATCTTTTGGCAGCATGCCATGTTGGGGGTGATCAATTAAAAGAAATTGAAAAAAAGGGTGATCAAGGAATAAGTTATTTCTCTCGCCTTATTTCAGCAAGAAAAAACACATTTCCCTGAATTCTTCTCATTTATCAGAGTTTTTTTTCGTTTTTTTTTCAACTCCTCCTCAACTTCTGGCCAATATAGGACTGGACAATAAAAGTTATGTTCACCTTTTGAGCCATTTTTTTGGGGAAAAAACAGGCTCTTATACACTATGTATTTAATGTACTAATCTGTTGTTATTCAGAACTCATGATTTATTGTAAATTTTAGGAGAAATTCAATATTTTTCCCAATTAAAACTTACTTGAAATTTTTGCAGGAAGAAAAGATTACTTTTCTTTTGGTCAGTTTAAAATCTTCTTTATTAAACTTCTTGTGTTTCCCTCTTTTAAATTCCCCATGTATTTCTGCACACAAACTTGTACGTACATTTATTTGGAAACTCAGAACTGTTAAAATTCTGTGTTAAGATAAAAAAAATGTCTTTTAGATTCACCATTTTCTTTGTGTGTGTGTTTTAGCAAACAGAACCAGTTTTTGTTTGTTCAGGCTAACATCATCTTGTTTGTAAGAAGACTTGGTCATTTCTTTTTAATTTTATGTTGGATGATTGTATATGCATATTTGTGCAATTTGTTTTGCATTTTGACTTGTCCTCTCTTATCTTGTCCTGTTTCCCTAAATGCATGTATTTTGTGGACATGAAATTTGTTTGCATTTCTGTTTGCTTTTCCACCTTTTGCATGTTTCTTCTGCTTTGTTTCTTTTGGGATTTTGATAACCATCCCTATCCATTTGAAAAGGCAGTCTAGTGTACACACCTTTTATATATTCATGAAATGCTCAGAACTGAAATTTGAAATAAAAATAGTATACTTTGGGCCTCAGTCAAAGATTTGTACATCTTCTGTTATTTCAGAGTCCCAGGTCACATTTTCCCCCTTGCAAACAATCTTTGAATTGTCATCTAATATTTTGTTATCATTCTACTTTCCATTATATATTCCTTCACTGGCAAAATTCCCCACTTCACCGTAGAAAATTCATCCCCTGGGAGTCATGTACCCCCTGTTTGTGAATCACTGTCTTATACTGTTTAAAATTAGAATATAAAAAAAGTTGTTTTTTTTTCTTTGAATTTTATTAAAAGTCTTCCCTTTTTTTGCCTTTGAATTTTATTTAACAGTTTTTCTTTTTCAAAATTTGATGAAATATACTTACAAGTGAAGTCTGGTAATCATGCTGGTCACATTATGATTTCAAATCTGTTCCATCAAAAGTAATTCCTCGGATTGAAGGAATGATTGTCTTCAGATGGCAAATCTTCAAGGAAAAAAGAATATTTTTCTGGTGTTGCTGAAATCTGGCAGCCCTGGGGAAGAGGTGTTACAGAGAAGAAATTAGAAAATTGGTATAAAATAATATTACCATATTTGATATAAGACCCTTATTTCAGCAGGGAATATAAGGAAAAAAACCACATTTCCCTGATTTTTTCTCATTTATCACCCAGCTTTTTTTTAACTCCTCAAGTTCTGGCCAATATGGGGCTGGACAATGAAGGTTACATTTACTTTTTGAACAATTTTTAAAATTTTAAAACAGGGGTTCTTATATGCTGTCAAATATGGTACATACAATATAAAATACAATGTGAAAACCTGCTTAGTGTCTTCCTGTATAATCTTTTATTTATAGCTTGTATATATAAATTCATATTTTTAAATTGTCAAAAAGTGGTTATGTATTCAATGAAGAGACTGCTGTATATTTTAAGTTTTCTTTTTGACATGTCATATTGAATGACCAAAACAATCTTAGAAGAATCCAAACGTTCAACCTGTTATAAAGAAAAAAAGACAAAAAGCATCAAATTGATAAAATATTCCCACAACAATCATAACATTTAAAGTCTCTCTTCATAATTCTTATTGTATCAAAAGTTAATAATTTGACAAATTAAATAAAAAATATAAATTATTTAAAAACTTTTATTCTCTTGGCACTTTTGAGCTCTGCCTCCCCTGGTCATTTGTGACCGGGGTATTATAAAAATCATGGCCAGTTCTAGGGGGTCATTCCCCAGACTGCACCTCCCCATTGCCTGATATCTGAAGCATGCCGGAAAGGAACTAGACAATTTTTGTCCCACTTCACATGTATTGCTTGTGGCACCCCACACTAAACTTGACCGTGTGCTACATTCTGCCAAATACACTGTTCTTTTCAGACTAGAACTCCTCATTATAATAAGAGGTTTTAGGTGGGGGAAACCAGAGCTTTTCCTGATGTTTGCTGTTACTATTAGTGGCCAAAGTATCCCCCATCCCCAGCCATGCAAAAACTATGATGGCTAAGATTTTTAAATAAGCAGTCTGTAAAAACAGGATTTCAATCTTACTGTAAGTTTGGGAAGTCCAATAAGTTGACTTTTGTAATTTTGAAATATGTATACTTCACAAATACCAATATCAAGAGAGTGGTGTATTGATCAAAGAATTTTAAATTTTTTAAAATTTTGCCTATGATGACACTACATGTGAATAAAATATCAATGTGAAAGTGCAGGAATTTGTGACAAAAAAAAAACCCACTAAAATAATCCTGACTTGCTAATAAGTTGACAATTGTTTTGAGATAGGGATTTATAATATACAGAGGAAGGTGGTTATTATAATCACAGTTAATGTTATCAAACAGTTATTGTTTTAAAATTAGTTAGTCCCAAACACTTTATTTAAAGTAATCATAATAAGCAGCTTCCTCTATATTAACTTTGCTTAATGCTATCAGCCAGTTATTGTTATCTAAAAGACTCTCTCCTAAAGTGATCACATTAAGTGGCTTCCTCTGTATATATGAGGTCTACCTAAAAGTTTGGGGAATAGGAACAGTTTGATCAATCTGTTCCCCTGTTGAGTTTCCCGTGTCTCATTGGTTATTTCACATATCCCTCAAAATCACTCCAACAGTAAATAAGAAACCTTATTTTCTATCAATTTGTTTTTATCTTTGAGGAATTCAGTTCATGCCTTGTTAGCTTTTAGGACCCACTTCATAAATACTTTATTTAGGAAGCTATTAAAAACCACTTCTAACAGAAACATGGTACTATTTTCATTGTTTTTCTTTTACTAAGGCTAGTACAATGACATGCTACTTAGAAAACAATATAGTATTTGAAAGTGAATGTTGCAGCAGGTAGGAGTGTGTCACTTGCTGACTTGGAAGAGCCAAGTCCGTCAAGTAGTGGCACAAGATCAAAGACCAAAGATATGTGAAAAATCCCTTAATTTTGCAGAGCCTGACAGTGACTCATTAGATGCTGATGATGTGGAACCAGTCATATCAGATGCGGATGAGGAAACCTCAGTAAGGGATCTACATCCCAGTGACTATGTACTTGTGAGGTTTGAGAGGCGTGTAGGCAAACAACATGCAATACATTATGTAGGTAAGGAGAGTAGTCAGAAGTGGAAAATATACTACAGGAAGTCTGAGGTTCCAACTGGAAGAGGCACTAATGTAAATATTGCACTTAAGCAACCAACTAATCCTGATGTGTATATAACAAATGGAGAAGATACGGTCATGAAACTAAAACTGAGAGATTGTTATACAAATGTAGTCATTTTTACAAACTTAATCTGCAAATAAGCTGTTTGATAGAAAGATAATAGTTGTAGTTTAATTATTGTCCTCAAATATTTCTTGGTTTGAATTTTTTATGATGTTTTCAAATAATCCGAGTCTCCAAATCAATATGTGTCTCAGTTGCCCCAACCATGGGGCATTTGAAAACATATTTTTGAGTAGCTTCCATATTTTTCTACCAACATTATGGAATATTCTATATAATACATATATTAACAACTAATTAATTTGTAAGCCTGCTGAAAACAAAAAGAATTCAATATTAACTTAACTTTAGGTGAACCTTAGAACCTGAAAGATGGCCTAAATTCTTTCTCAATTACCCCATTCTATGTATACAAGGCGAGATACTAGAAGAAGTCGATGAATACATCTAC
>VCCN01000116.1:1503744-1513824 GCA_006491835.1 Architeuthis dux
TTCGGATGCTTCCGATGTCATAGAAATGTCATCGGCAAGATAGTAGAGGCTATCAGAAGGGGGAAGAGTTTAAAACATGCTTGATCCACAGACCATACTGGCAAGCAACAGATGATTGCACTAAAGAATAAAAACAGCAAAATTATCAAAAATAGGGACAACCTGACAAAAGTAACAGAAGAATATCATGCAAACATGTTTTGTAATTCTTCGGATACTTCCAATGTCATAGAAATGTCATCAGTAAATCTTAAGTTGCTCAGGTATTCTCCATCTACGTTTATTCCCATTCCCTCCCAGTCATTTTTCCGAAAGATGCTTTCTAGGCTCGCTGTGAATAGTTTAGGTGATATTGTATCCCCTTGTCTTACTCCTTTTGCTATCTTTATCTTTTCTGTATCTTTATGTAGTCTAATTATTGCTGTGCCATTTTCGTATATGTTTTGGATAATTTCTATGTAGTTCTCTCGATCTGTCATTATACTGTCCTCGCTTGGGGCTTTACCGAGTTTCATATTTCGTAGTGTAGCTATTACTTCTTCTACTGTTATGTCTGGGATATCGCTAGTATCTATAGGTTTAGTAGTTTGTGGTATGTTTATTTTTGAAGCGTATAGGTTTTCATAGTATTCTTCGGTTACTTTAGTTAGTTCGCTTCTGTTTTTGATAAGTTTACCATTTTTATCTTTTAGTGCAAGCATCTATTGCTTGCCAGTATGGTCTGCAGATCTGGCGTGCTTTAAACTCTTCCCCTTTCTGATAGCCTCTACTACTCTCTTAGTGTTTTCCTTTCTTTTTTCGCTTCTCATTCGTTTATTTATTAGTTTGTTAAGTTCTGTTTTTTTGCTTTCGTCTTCTTTAGTTTTTATCTTCATATTTCTCCTCTGTTTGATTAGTTTTAATGTTCGTTTAGAGTATTTCCCTGTGTTACTGTTTACATTTGTATTGCCTACCATCTCTGCCGCTTCCTTAATTATATTTGTCAGATCAGTATAAATATCTACCTGTATTTAGCTCTAGCCTAGCACAGGGCAATGTGATAAAGGAAGATTGTGTTGCACCAATCTTTCAACTGAGGAAAGCTTGCCTGATTTACTGGGAAATCAGCATTTGAAATCCTAACTTTTACTTGATCTCAAGCACTGACCACTGGCATAGCTACATACACTTACTTTTATCAGTGTACATATCTATAAACTTACTTGTCACTATCATCTACTCCCACATATGTGTATGTATGTATCCAGTCATAATGATAGTATTGTAGGTGCATATTTGTCTCTCCATTGCTGGGTTATCTGGTAAGGTGTCTCCTTCAGAATGCCCGCTGGACATCTGACTAAGGAAGCTCTACCATTCCCTGACCCCCAGGGGTATCTACCATCGATCTTGCATGATACTGACCTTCTGTGATCCATAGCGCACTTGAGTACATCTCACCACAGCTGGGCTTACTGAAGTTGAAGGTAGCACAAGCGATTTTAACTTGAGTATTAAGGTATATTGGGTTTCATTTTTACCTCATTTTTTGGAGGGAGCATTAAATATTTTTTATTATTATTATTGGGTTATATTTTTTCCTCTTTTTTTGAAGAAGAAGTAATAAATATTTTATCTTTATTACTATTATGTATAAATTTTCTATTTTGCCATATTGATATTTGCCTATAGACAATTCTTAGGTAGCTATTATTTTTTATGCTTTTTAGTATTTTTCTTTTTTGCTTAGTTTCTCTTTCTCTCCACTTTTAACTCTTTCTCTTCTTCTTCGCCTTTTTTTCTTTTCTTCATTTCTTCCTTTTTATCCCTTCCCTATGTATTATCCTTTTTCTCTCCACTTTTTTCTTTTTTGACTTATTCTGATTTTTCTTCTTTGCATTTTCTTCTTTTTTCTTTCTTCTTTTCACTCGTTTCTTTTCTCCTCCTTTGTCAATTTCTTTCTTTTCTTTTTCTTACTTTTCCTCTTTTTTCTTTTTCCTTTCTTCTTTTCACTCGTTTCTTTTCGCCTCCTTTGTCAATTTCTTTCTTTTCTTTTTCTTACTTTTCCTCTTTTTTCTTTTTCCTTTCTTCTTTTTAATTTCCCTTCTTATCTTTCTCTTTCTTTTTCTTCTCTTTCTCTTCCTCTGTCTTCTTTCCCCCTTTCTTTTCTTTCCCTCTTTATATTATCTTTCCTCTGTCTTTCTTTTTCTTTAACTCTGTCTTTCCTTCTCACTCTCATTTTCTTTACCCTTTTCTTTTATTTTCCTTTTTCTTTTACTCTTTTCCTTCCTCTTCCTTTTCTCTCCTTTTTCATTTTATTTCTTTCCCTCTTGTTTCTCCTTCTTTTAAAAAAGTTTTTAATGTCTTTCCCTCTCTACTTCTCTTTCTTAATTCCCTATCGGTTTTTGTCATTCAGAAACACACATTCACTTACATATACAAATATATTAGAAATTGAGAAAAATCCCAAGTAAACACCAATACATACCCCCACATATACAAATCTAGACGTGTGCATCTACAATAAGATATTCACAGGTGCACACATATCTACACGACCCAACTATGTTACCTTCACCCACATCTACTTACCCCCATTGATCCATGGGAGGAGTAACTGTGAGTTGGCAGCAGAGGGTGGGTAAAAACTCCTACTTGACTCTTTGACTTTTGGGTGGGGTGGGTTTCATGAGAGAGTGAGACTCTGAGAGATTGTCTCAATTTTTTTTTTTACTTTCTTTATGATTTAAAAAAAAAAGTGCCTCTGTGTCATTTTTGATACTAAGTAGATTTGGTTTCTAAATAAAAACCGGCACACTCTGCTTTACCATACACTGCAGATGGAGACATCTTGGAAAGAATTCAAGTTGACATTCTTTCAAATTATTACAACTACTATGATCTATACTATTAGTCCTGCTACTACCACAACTAGTTCTTTTACTACTAATACTACTATCAGCACCATACGAGTAATAAAACAATTATTTCTATTACAATCAAGATTATTATTATCATTGCTGCTTAACTTTATGATTAATACTAATACTTTTATTATCACTATGGCCATTAGAATTGCTATGACTATTATTGTTAGTAAGACCATTACCAGGAAGACTACTTCTATGATTTCTAATACAGAGGAAGCTGTTTATTATAATATGGATAATGTTATCAAATGTTTCTTGTTATCAAAATCACTCGGTCCCAAACACTTTATTTAAAATTAAACAAAAAATCTTTCAAATTAAAAAATATATTTCATACTAATTTTTTATAAAGTAAAGTTTTTTTATAACAATGAATTTATAACAATGGTTGTAAATTATTCCAATTTTCATATCCTTTACTTAATGTTATCAGTCAGTTATTATTATTGAAAAGACCCTGTTCCAAAGTGATCACAGTAAGTGGCTTCCTCTGTATTCATAATTGTATTAATCTGATTTTCTCTAATATGACTGTTATTACTAATCCACAGATTCTAACCTGAACCACTTTAGTACAAATACAACAGTTGTTACTTTTATGACTACATTTTTAACTAAATTTCCACAGCTTATTATTATTCTTAGGGTGACAATCATTACTAAAATGAAAAACTTTCAGCACTACAACTGCAATAGGGTTTTTTTGGTTTTTTTTACTACTGTGGTTGTTACCTCTAATAGTATCTATTACAGTTGTGGTTGTTGTGCTAATGACATTGTATAAGGCATGAAGCCAAATTTCCCTGCCCAGCTGTTACCTCAAAACTAATTGGAATATAGGAAAAAGCATGAGAGTTCTGTAGTTTCCCAAAATGGGAGTTGTCTCCCATCAGTGGAACTCTCCACACACTGAATCAGATCCCCATCCCCCTGTGTTCTCACTGGCCAGCCATCCAATCAAGGAGCCAGAAGCCGGCATGTGATGGGTACCAACTTTGAAAGCTGTCTCTTTCTTCTTGGTCCAGCATCACATAAAGACGTGCTGAGTCAAACTCTGCATTTTTTCCCACACTGGCTGTCAGACCTCATGGGTCTGGGAGCCAGAAGCCCAGATTTTCCAAATACGCCCATAATTCAACCAAACTGTAAGTAAGCCATTCCACCTTATTTTCACACACACACACACACACACACACACACACACACACACACACACAAACACATACGCACTAGCATCATTTAGGACTCAGACACAAAACATTTTATTTACACTGTCACAAAACCCACATGAAATCACAATACATGGACAATGGACATTCACACACACACACACACACAAATAAACATAAACTAAATCCATACATGCCTCATTTGAATTAATGTTTGCTTTCTTTCTAAAGTTTGTCCCTTTCGTTTTCATTTGTTGCAGTTCATTTCATTGTTCATGACTGTACTCTCATGGAGTCATTCTTATCATTTTCACCAAACCTTTAATATGGAGATATTAAACCCTCAACAAGCCGGCACCCACCTCTTCCTTACAGAAGCCCTGATACCCAAATCATATAGGTTGGACTTCTTTCCTCTACAAAACAATGGGTGGCCGGCATAAACTGGTAACCTTACAATGTGCTACAAATACAACACCTTCTGATACAATATTACGGTCATGGCTAGGTTTTAGCAGCGGCAAGGAAAAGATTTGAACATTTAATTTAATGAAAACAAAACAAATCCGTTTCTCTGTTTTAACAAAACAAAAAAATGGAAGACTCACTTACATTTTTAACAGCATTTATGCACTATTAGTACAACAAAAAAAAACAACAAAAACCCTACAAACTCGTTACCAAAAAACGCTACAAAGAAGCAAAAAGAACATGGCAAGAATACTAAAGGGAAAATCAGACAAAAATACAAAAAAAAAACCAAACACATAGTTACTAATTAATAATGTCTGCAGTCATCAGGGAATGCCATTGCATCAAGAAATACTCTTCAGGGAATGGGATATTTTCAAAGCCTAGTCTGGTCGGGTGCAAAGCTTTAATAAATTGCCCAAAATAGAAATGCATATTGATTAAAACCACAGAGATCAATAGTACCCTCATGTTTTTTATTTTATTATATTTTATTTTATTTTTTGAGCAGCAGTATTTATTAAGCTGAGCTTTATTTGCCAGAGAGATTGATAAAAGATGAAAATAAATAGCACAGGTTATCAGGGAATGCTATTAGTGCAATGGAGGGGTACCATTGAGACGGAGTACTTGAGTAACGATTAATATGTTTGAGCCTCTTGCCAGAAAGTAAGGGCCTATTTAGTTGATTCTAAATCTCAGAAAAATCCACTTTTTTCTTTTTGGCTTAGTCCTTTGGAAAGGGTATTTTTTGCTATAAATAAAAAAGATATAAAAACAGGTCTGGTTAGTCACTCAATAGAAACTGTCATGTGACCAATGACTTTTGGCAGCATGCTGTGTTGGGGGTGATTGAAAAATGGGTGATTAATGAATAAGTTACTTCTCTCGCCTTTTGTTTGGGCAGTGATCACTAAAAAAGTCTGAATTTAAAAAAAAAAACAAGCGGACACAAACTAAGGGATCAATTTAGCATGAACTTACATTGTAGATTGAACCACCCAATAAATAACTATTTATGGGGGGAATTTTAAAGAACAAAAAAAGTTTTTCTCTAGATATAATAAGGTTGAAAGTTTTAGCCCTCTGGCTCCATTGGTGTGGCCTGTACACATGATACATACATACATACATAGCCAGCCAGCCAGCTGGACCAACTCAAAGCTGAAGAAACCTATTTTAACAGTTTTGGTGACAGTTTGGTTGATTTGAAAAATAATGTCAGGTAAAGAAAATATCTGGAAAAAAAAATCTTTAAAATAAAATTTTAAGTTCAGCTTGAATTAATAGACTTAATTTTTTTATATTTCTGACTAGAGGAATAAATATTAACATCAAATCTGCATCCGGAAATGAAGGTGTATGTTGTCCACAGCAAAAGTTAGTGACTGATATTAAACAAAGGTTAAAATGAAGAAGTGTATATAAAAGGGCTATTTAAGCCATAACACTTTTCAGCAGTCCAGTACTTAGGAACCAGAAATATCTGTATAGATAGATAAATGGTTCAAGTAATTAGTTTCTGAAATTAGCTGCTTATTTAGTGTTAATCAGCAGCTTAATATCCTTCAGCTTGGGTGACCATAAAAGAACTGTTATCATCAGATTTTGACCAATAAATCACTGCCGTGTTGATTTAATGTTAGATAATAAGGAGGGTATAAGGTATATTTTATAAGTATAATATTTCTTTGTTAAGTACACAAAAAATATTATTTTGCCAAACTGAAAAATATGTGTATCACAGCTGTAGTTCAATTTGACATATATGTTATGTTTACAATAACAGCAGAAAAGAATGCGAAGGACAAATCACCAGTCACATTGTTGTTGCTGTCATTTCAGGTCGTCAATATCAACCGATGACATATTGAAAATATCTAAATAAGAATGTTTCTCACTTTAAAAGCTAAATTGTTTTGTCAAAATACCAAAGAAACAACAATACAATAACAACGGTCAGATCACGCGATTGATGCATAGACATGTGAATCATTAGGGAGATCATGAATGTTGACATAAGTGAAATCACACGGTTGATGTGGATCAAGGTCATCCCCCAATGTATGAATATGAGCAATGAATCGAAAGTAGGGGGAGATTGCAGAGAGATCGCTGGTAGTTTGCCGGGCTCCCCACCTGGGAAAGTGTCACAAGATGAGACTTCTACAAGACAAGAGTTTTCCTCTCTGTGTATCTCTCTTTCTCGCTCTCTCTCTTTTGCAATCGACACACAAACAATACTTTCTTCTAAACCAGAATAAAAACATTTTCTTTTACAAAGAAAAGTGTGTGTTGTTTATTTTGTGTTTTCTGTCAATTGAAATTTCTCCACCAGGTATCAACGAAGTTCGACCAACAACAAGTCAACAACCGATCGGCAAGATAATCATTTGTTGCGACCATAATGCCACTACAACACAACAGATCAAAACAATAACACCCAGTCGACAGTCTCATAAACGCCCTACAACATTACATGCCTCTTTTTGTTGCCATGACAGACTATAGTTGCATGCATATTATGCAATCTCAAATTATCAGAGTTATAAAGTCAGAGGTTATACGGTTCACAATTTGTTTGAACTCCATAAACATCAGTTTAATAATCTCTCCCTATTAAGAAAATATTGTTTAATGGTCAACATGTTGATTAACGATTAACTGAGCTATATAGCTTATAAGCAGTGTGGTTTTGTTCAGTATTTTAACTCACACAGGCCGGGGATTTTATGGGCTAGAAAGCAAGGGCAGCAAGGACATAATGGATGGAATTAAGTTTTCACATTTTCTAAGAAACCCTGGGAGGTCATATATCAGTATGAAGGTTATAAGATATGGATTTCATTTATGGCAACATTATACAAATATAATGGTCATGTGACCTCATTATCTATTAAAAATGGCCGCCATATTCAGGCATTTCATTTATGTGTGTCACTTATCCCTGCCTCTGTAACACTACAGTACAACAGAATTGAAGCAAAATGCATGTTTATAAGGAATGAATGATATATCACTTATGGGCCGGCCACCTAGCGAGAAGAGATGACAATAGATGGGGGAAAAGACTAACAGATTGGTGCCCATGGGATAGTAAAAGAAGTAGGAAACGGCCAGACACAAGATGGAGGGACGAGATAGAAAGGTTTGCCGGTAAGCCTTGGCAGAGATTAGCACAAGATAGGTTGTCATGGAAGGAGATGGGAAAGGCCTTCGTCCAGCAGTGGACTTATAACGGCTGATGATGATGATGATGATGATGATTTTAAGGCAGGACTATGCCACAAATGTGACCATAAAGTGATAAGCAAACGTTATAGACAGGTTACACCAATTGTGTTTGTCACTACCAATGACAGGCAAATTCAAGCTTGCATAGATAGGTGAAAACTGAATCAATATTAGAATATAAAAGTAAATATTGATATATTTCAAGATAATTGAACAAAGGATTATAAGGGTATATAAAATATTAGACAATTCATTGGTCACATGACCTAATTATTTCTCAAAATGGCAACTTGAGTAAGTATGCCAAGCTGTACATCAGCAGTACCATTAATACACACATATTCGGTGCTATGATCATCAATATGACTATCATCAGCTTCATTATCCGATATCTCACTTTCTTTGATTGTGTTGGTTCTCACTGCCAAACATTTATCCTCCAAAAATCACAACAAAATAGGCTCCAAAGAATTGCACCAACGTAGTAGAAAAAGTTGCGAGTTCAAACAACCAGAGGATTCAAATAAGCTCAGCAGCAGCTCAACAATTATTTTGGATATCAACTATTTTTCAACCAATGAAAATTCATCCAAAATCCAAGGCTTGTGGGAGCCTACCTATTTCCCATATAAACAAATCGACCAACAGATTTCACCAGACACAGCCCGTTTGCCGGTTGGCATGGCTGTATGACTCACATAACACACACGCATTCACTTGAGCCAAGCATATTCATAGACATTTCGACGAGGGCAAGTAAGTCCCTAATATTTACACATATGCATACACTCATAGACATGACAAGTATTATTACACATATGCATACACTCACTTAAACGACAAGTGTTTATTACACTTCTTAACAACTTTAATTCGATTGACTCTTTTGTTCCAATCAACTGATGAACACTTTCTCGATGCAAGACACATTCACAATCATTCATTGTTATTTGTTCTATAAATAAATATATGTTACATACACTTTCGTTTATTCGTTTATTTCGTTGAACATTGAACAAGGCTGAATATAAATTATAATTGTACAGAGATATATGTTCTGCCATATTATCCTTCTATGGTATGGTGACCCTACACACATCTGTCCCTACAAATGTATTGTGATCAAAATCTACATCTAAAAGTTTCAACACATCATTCCCATCATGCCTCATTCTTCTTGATGCCATCTTTTTATCAGTTTTCCTTGGAAAAAAAAACTTTCACAAAACTTGTGATATTTTCAATCGCACATGAGATAAAATAGCGGCAGTGGAGCTAGCCAAGCATTCATGAGCAGCCAATTCTTATTTGATGGCTCTGTAGCGGACTGTTTATGTGTGCTCATGGCCTGATTGAGTTAAAGTAAAGTTTTTGTAAAATATTGCAGCAAAAACAAATGTGAATTAACTGGTTTTCCTTCTGTATTTCTTTAAAACAATAGTTTTTTTTATGGATTCTTCTTGATAAGTTATTTAAAGTATAAATGAGACAGGACTGCTTAGACACTCAATAGAAAACATCATGTTACCAACATCTTTTGGCAGCATGCTGTGTTGGAGTGATCAATTAAAAAAAAAGGGGTGATCAATAAATAAGTTAATTCTCTCACCTTTTGGTAGATCACTAAAAAGTCTGAATTTTCAAAATACAAGCAGGCACAAACTAGGGATCAATTCAGCATAAACTTACATTGTAAATTGAACCCCCCGCTAAAAACCTATTTAGGGGGGGAATTTAAAAGAAACAAAAAAAGTTTTTTTCTAGACATAATGAGGAGTAAATGTTGAAATTTTCAGCCATCTAGCTCCATTGGTATGGCCTGTACGCATGATACATACATAGCCAGCCAACCAACTTGGAAACTGAAGAAACCTATTTTGACAGTTTTGGTGACAGTTTTGGTTGATGGTTTCTAATAATATAAAATTAGCCATCAGAAATAAATGATAATCAGCAAAATTGATTTCATGGCAGTTTCATTAAGTAGTTTTGTAAATATGTATAGAACGAACCCCCACTTAACAATTGGTTTGAATTTCAATAAAATCAGTTACCGATGGCTCCCTATTGACAAAAGCATTGACTGTTTCATGACAAATATCTTGATTAACGATCAACTGGTTCATGTCGTCTTCAAGCATTTTGGTTGCGTTGTTTAAGTTTCCAAATTTGTTCTGCTATTTTACAGTGTCAGTCTATTTCATTTTCTTTTATTTACATTTTATTATCAACATCTGCCTAAAATCAGTTGCAAAAAAAGGTGGAAGACAGAAATACAGCTACAGTATTGCCCATAA